>JBBBDQ010001438.1:1920000-1970000 GCA_037127315.1 Ascarosepion bandense | reverse complement strand
ATAATCTTTCAAATAAAACTGAAATCTTAATCATATAAACTATTCAAAATGCAATTTGTAAGATTTTTTACAAAGTCCGTAGCGATACCTAATATTCGAAGATTGATTATCCCGAATTTAGGAAATTAAACCAATATTTAATTAACTTAATAGGACATCATATTTAAATTATTAAACCCATAAAATATTGGCTTTTTAAAATGTTTTCGCCCCATTTTTTAAAACTTGACAATTGCATTGGTTGCAGTTATTTAATTTGCATTGAGTACTTTCCATTGAAAGCCGTCACCAATATTTTACTTTCGTTGACCATAGCACAGTTATATTATCGATATAATATATGTGGTTGTCCTGAATATTCATGACCATTCTTAGTCGTTCAACACGTGAAATTTATTGACAGATATATATATATATATATATATATATATATATATATATATATATATATATACTTCAAATTATCTCTTGAGAAAGAAATTTAAAGTTACTTAATTTGGGTTAATTTTGCATCCCTATGAAACTGGAAGGTTATAAGATGCATGTTAAACACATGATGCTTTTGTTTTTATTACCGTAAAGGCAAAAATGCCTCACAAGCAACAAAATAAATATGTGCTGGGAATGGGGAAAGTGCTTCAGGTGACAGAACTGTACGGAAATGTTTCGCTAAGTTTAGAGTTGGTGATTGTAGCCTTACTGATAAAGAACGTTCAAGCATACAAATCTATTACAGACGACGACCAAATCAAGACATCAAGAATAACCCGTATTAGAAAACGTAGGAATCGGCAGAAACGCTAAATTTATCAAAATCCACCATCCATGATCACTTAATGCAACCTGGCTACTCAGATTGTTACGAAATTTGGGTACCACTTGATATGAGAGAAAATAATCTTTTTCGTAGCATTTCTATATGTGATTTGCTGTATAAACACAATGAAAATATACCCTTTTCAAAGCAAATTGCAATGAGTGATGAGAAATAGATCGTTTACAACAATGTCCAGCAGAAAAGATTACAGCGTAAGTGACATGAACCAACATTAGCCACCCTAAAGCAGGTTTTCATTCTAAGAACGTTATGCTGTGTCTCTGTTGGAATTGTTAAAAAATCTTGTACTATGAGAGTTTCTGCCGAGTAACTACTCAGTTGATTGTGAAAGTACTATTTGTGTTTTCTTCCATCTGAATAATGCCAGATCTAACTATTTTTTGGTAACACAGCAAAAGTTGTTGCAGCATGGCTGACATATGTTGCCCTACACACTATCTTCACCAGACGTTGCTCCTTCGTATTTTTTTTTGTTCAGGTCATTTAAAAATAATTTCAATGGGAAAGCTTTTAATTCTTTGGATTACATAAAGACACGTTAATGAAGAATTCACCGAAATCCTGGGAAGATAGAATCTTTAAGTAGAAGAAAAAATAGAGAAAGGTGTTGCGACAAAATGGTTCCTATTTAATGGTTATATATCTCGCTCTGAGTAAAAATATATCGTCATTATGATTTTTAAATTGAATTCTGAATCGCCTTACATATTGTAGTTGAAAGAGACGTTTGTTGAAATTTTATACAAAGAAAGACCCACTCATCTTATTTGATACCGATAAGTAAAATTAGTAGTAATCCTAGAGCGCCATGTAAGTAATGCGATGTATTTTTTTATTACAGTGAGGCTTACGTTCTACAAAATTCGTGAGCCACTCGAGGTAGGATCTTACAGAGTAGACACACAACTTATGAGGGGAACATAATTGTAGTGATCCTGAAAACATCTTGGGTGTCGATTCCAGATAGCAGTGATTCACGGTAAGAAGATGCTCGAATGTAATTGTCTTTTAACCGATGGAATGTGGTAGGAAATGTGGTAGGAATGATAGTGATTCGCTAAAATGTGCATAGCATGGTGGGTCTAAGCCGTGAGGGTTAGAACTGGTGGAACTTAGGAATGTAGTTCGTTTGAGCAATTTTCATGGAAATAGCAACAAAAAGTGAGAGTCTTATGACGTTTCGCTTGTGCAAGTGGGTTTGTAGGGTAGAAAATACTTGTCACCCACAAATATGTGGAGACGTATTTGGACTTTATCGAGACTGGAAATTAAGGATTGAGTTGCTCCTGCACGAATATATTTCTTTAATTATTCCACTCCAGGCAAAGCAATAAACTACTAACACGCAGGGGGGCTACCAATTGTCAGAAAATCTGAGAAAACTACATTATTAAGGAGAGAAAACAATAAAAAACAATAATTAAGACAGTAGATAACGATTGACATTGCATTTAAATTTTAGAAGACCAAAGTTGATGAGGAAGCAAGAAGCCGAAAGAGAGTTTCACAAGCAAGGGGTGTAATAGAAGAAACTGTTAACATAGAACCTACGGTTACCTTTCTCAATTGTAAAACAATGAGAACTTGCCACCAATCTAGTACTGCACGTAAATTCATAAAGTCGAGGTGCCATAGTTGAAAATCCACCGGAACAATTACCATGAAAAGATTTATAGGAAAGACACAGGAAAGATATGTTAAATCGGTGGGAAAGGAACTAAAGCTGAGATATCAGATCAAGACCAGTAAGATTGCAGATTTTTCCTTAGAGACTCTCAATTATCTATAAAATTATTTTACTAGACCAGCAGAACAGTTGTGGCTGCAATATTCAAAACAAGAACGGTGTATCCATCCAAAACGAAACCTAATCCTAATATCCATTATTGTTCTTCGATAACATCGTGAATACGAGTGTAAGTAAAATATTATCCACAACTTTTGGTATTGTGGTCGAAGTTTGTGCTTGATCAATCCAGTTTACTTGCTGCTGTTACAGTATAAACGTAGAGGCTTCTCTAGCAGTGTTCACCAAGGAGAAGCAAAGATAAGTGATTCAGTTTCTCTGGTTGAAAGTTGTGTCAGCGCCTGAAGTTCATCAGAGGATTGTAGCACAATACAGCGTCAGTGAAATACCGCGTAGAAGTGTGTATGAATGGATTGAGAAGTTAAGCTCCACTACTGACAAGAAAATTCAGCAAGTTCGAGAGATGTTAATAGTTGAACCGTCGAGTTGTTCTCTGCAGATTCCGACCACTGCACTTTGTTCCTCCGTGGTGCTGATTAGTGCAATCAATCTCAAACTTCGATAGCATGAGCACAATAATACAAACTATAAGCAAGTTGTTAGCAGAAGACAATATAACAAATCTCACAATATATTATTGAGAAAGTGCGAATAATGTCTTTTACTTAACTTCATATATAAAATACAGGGTTCATCAGAAATAATTCCCACATAATAGTAAGACATTAATCGCAAGGGTGTGTTCATCTTGCTAATGTACATTATATTGGAAGTATTTCTAGAAGATATATGTGGGAGGTATTTCTGTCGCATACTATACGTCGAAGTGATGAATTTTCATAAAATAGGGTGTTTTGATATTTTAAAAAATCAATACTGACTGATGATACAGGATTATTTCCCACAGAGATATTTAATCAATCAATCGATTACGTCAATTTAATCAGTTCAACTAATTCAATGATTTGTTTAATTCCTTTTTTTTACGTTTTTTCTGTTTCCTGAGAAAAAGTTAATTAGTTTTATATTGCAAAAGCTGATCAACAAAACTCTCAAAAATGTAATGGAAAAAATTCTAAATACTTTTTCAAAAAATTATTTTAACCGAAGTCAGGCGATAATGTCACTAAGATGCAAGGGATTACTGCAAGTGAACAGTATAGTGTAGGGAAAAGGCAACAGAAAAAGGATACATAAAGACAGAAGTTATTGACTGCCGTTGCATTTAATTTTTTGAAGTTTCTAGGTGACAGTCTAGTAAGAAACCGAAAGAGAATTGTACATGCGAGAAATGCGAAAAAGGCATCATCTTATAGTTACTGTAAGTGCAAGAATAGAACTTAAAGTTACGATTAGCTAATGCAGCATAAAAACGATGAAACCCAGTTGCGAATCTAAAACTGCGTTTCAATTCATAAAATCGAAAGAGTCAAAGATGAACGTTCATGGCAATCAATAATAATAATAATATTAATGATAATGTTCAAATAATGTATATAATTGATGAATATTTCATATAAAGACAGTATTGGCAGTTTTGATTTTAAAAAGAAAAACAAGAGAATAGAAAACAAAGAAAAACATGCGTACCAGTCTTAATAACACTTGAAATGAACTACAATGACCTTCAGTGTTTGTTTATATTTCTGAGATGAGGTACACTATTTGCATTATTCGGACTTTTGTCGTCATCTTTGTTGACATTTGTAGAAAGTTTCGGCCGTTGTAGGTTACGGCCTTCTTCAGGTGCTAGGAATTTCGAACCGAACCCATTATTACTATCACTGGGGTATATCATTCTCATTCTTTTGGCAGTCATGAGTTATTTCCCTCTAACCGGGCTTTTTAACTTACTTGTTCACCACTGCTGTAGTCTGGTATTGAACCACAACTGTCTGAGTCAAGTCACTTAAACTAACCAACGTCTATATCCACTGGGCCAGGAGAAGAACAACTGCAAATACAAATGATCTGTGGTTCATATAACATCAGGACGATCTTTAGAAGTGTTTCTACACTTCACAGGTACCTCTCCCAAGTAAGACCCCCAACAGAAGAGGACATGACTATGAACTGTGTGTACGCCTTTCTATGCAACCGAGAAAAGAAATATAAAGGAAAAACATGCCGCCCACTTAAAGTAAGGGAACATTGCAAGGCCGTAACATGAGGGAAAATAGAAAGATCTGGCGTAGCTGGCCACATATGAAGGGAGAAAGGAGATCACCGCCCCCTATAGGATGAAATTGAAATGGAAACTAAGTCAACTTAAAGAATCAGCGAATATGCTAGGCTACAAAAATCTAAACCGACCAAGCATAGAGATGAATACAATTTGGGAACCAGTAATACGGCGTGCCAGAGAAAATCATTAGTGTCAAAAATTGCAATATGAACTCTGGTAAAAAATGATTACTGAACATATGGCTTATAAATCCAAAAAAATCAGTTGTTTTTGTTATTAAGGATACATGGCCCAGTTGATATAGACTTGACCCAAAGAGTTGTAAGTTCAATGTCACGCAAGGAAGGAGAATGATATACCCCAGTGATTGTAATAAAGGGTTCGGTTCGAAATTCCTATCACCTGAAAAAGGCCGGAGCGTACAACGGCCGAAACGTCGTACAAATGGCAACAAAGATGTTGACAAAAGTCCGAATAGTGTAAATAGTGTACAATTACCTTGTTTTGCAGATAGTTTTGCTTGAAGGATGCCTCATTTTCATATTCATCACCAAAATTTAAACAAAGTAGCAGGCAAAACATTCAAATGCTGATACAAAAACCAAGGCTGTCCGTCCTCATTTTGGAAATTAGCAAGTCATAACTATTTTCATTTCATCTTGCATCCTCCTAAGCTTAGTAAATAACTCAAATTTTGCAATTGCTCAAAGATTGTAGTATGATCCTTTTCCCTTATTAATGGTTCTGTTCTGAATACATATATAAAAAAGAACTCTTGTATTCAGAGTTCATTAAAGCTTACATTTATGCCAATACGAATAGTCTTTAACAATTCTACTACGGAGATATTTATCGGTAGAAGAAAATGAAGAAACTCACTCTTCGTAGATCTGGTTGCCAGATCTACGAAGAGTGAGTTAATTTTTCTTAATTCCATTTACCAAATAAAAGACAAATCCTGCACTTGCTATAGTCCTATCATAAAAAGCGATCGTTTTAATGCAATGTCGCACTGAAAATTATCTGCGCATTACGTACTAAGAATAACATGCATGAAATAATTTTGAGAATAGCAAAAACTTCTAATTTAAAGAATGCACTATTTTGATAATGTATATTTAAGCGGAGTCATTTTCTTTGTCTATTTATTTCTTATTCAATATTACATCTTTTAATAAATATTTCTATGTATTTTGCTTTTATTTTTTCATGAATTACAGCTCAATAATCCTAGAATACGATATACGATTGGACACCTTATACAGCAGGAAAGCTCAAATACTAATGGCTTTTCTTGTGTCAGGCTGTAAAAATGGAATGTAAAATTAAGAATCCTGAAAAGATGATAAGAGGGAGAATAGGGGGAAGGTATTAATCTTGAATCTTAGAATGAATGGGGTAGGAGCAATAGCAAATGATATGTTTGTGTGTATGGAAGATAGAACAGCCATATGCAAGGGAGATAATCGTTAAATATGGAAGAAAATTTCGCGAAAAATCACAGCAATAAAAGGATAGAAAAAGAACAAGAATTACCAGAAGAACATAAAGAAAATGAAGTAAAATGTGAAAGTGAAAGAACGTAAGGACTAACGAGGAAGTAAAAACAAAAGGATGTCGATAAATAAATAAATCATGTCGACTGAGAAAAACAGAACTGTAAAATATTGATTAATAAAAAGAAGATACGGACGAAAAATAATTTAGAATAAAGAAATAAAATGTTAACAAAGGAAAATGAGAAAAAGAAAAAAGAAAACAAAGAAACAAATAAATCGGGTGAAAGAGAAATTATAAGAAAATAATGCATAAATATTTGATTATTCTAATAGGCGTAGAAAGATTAATCTTTTCTGCTGATCAAACTTCTCCCTAGTCTTTTGAAAATGAGCAGAGTTTTAATTAATGTTTCCTGTTTAGGATCGGGTGTTCGGTTCCTTCTAAAGTCTAATTCAGAATTGTATTTCTAACATCTCCGGCTAAACTCTAAAATTTTATTTAATATTTATTTAATTTTTTCTCCTCAACAGAAATAGATATCGTCCGGTTCAGACTTCTACCCAGACTTTTGAACAAGAGTAGAAATTTATTCCTTGTTCCCGGTTTAGAATTGGGTTTCTGGTTCCTTCTGAAGACTTTTCATTCTCTTTCACACCCAGTATATACTTTGCGTTTTAGTAGCATTATCACCTTCCTTCGGAAGAATTGATTAAACAAGATTGTAATATAAAGAAGAAAATAAAATTTTAAAAAAATAAAAAATAAAATAAAACAATAATGATAAATGCAAAAGAAAAAAGAAAAGAAAAAGAAAACCCTAAGTAAGAAATTAAGTGGAATTAAAGCATCAAGAAAGAAAAATAAAAAAAAGAATAGTAAAAAATAAAAATAATGGAAAGTAAACAAAAATTAATAGAAAAATTGAGAAAGAAAAGAAGAAAGATTGGATGAGGAATAAAAATTATTATCAAACAGAAAAGAAAGAAAGAAAGAATGAGAGAAGTAAAAAGAAAGAAAAATAATTACAGAAGAAAAGTAAATGGAAAAAGGAGAGGATAATGAAAACACAAAATAAAAAGATGGGAAGGAAATACGAATAAACAAAAACAGAAGAGAAATGAAATATAAAACGAAAGAAAGAAAGTTACTCATAGGAGTATAGATTAAACGGAATTCTTTTTCTAAATGAATGTTAAAAACAGGGAAAAACGATAGAAAGTGAAAAAATACAAGAAAATAAGAGAAAGAAAGAAAATATACTTAATGTAATACAGAAAGTTAGAAGAGAAAAAGACAAAAAATAGAAATTGATATTTCAAAAGAAAGAAAGAAAGAAAGAAAGAAAGAATGACATGAGGAATGGTAAGGGGGAAGAATGAAAAGGAAATCGAAATACCAGAGAAAATGTTAAAACGAAAAAAGTAAATACAAACAAAATGTTGAAATCCTAAAAAATGCACGAACGTACTTGGATAAAACGCCTCTAAAAGGTGTCCTTTGCAAATGCTTCTCGCCAAATTCTATAGCCTTTAACTAGGTGCACACGCTGAGACCTGAAAGAAAATAGCTAATAAAAATGAATACAAAATACCAGATCAAATGGCGAGAACGAGCGGTAATTTTATTTTTGTTCTTCTTCATTTACTTTCACTTTCACTTTCAATTTAACGTTTTTTCCTTTCCGGGCATTACTGTTTTGAATTTGCATTTCTTTATTAAAGTAAACCTTCCTTTTTTTTTAAAGTAAGCAATAAAAAAAAGAATACGTTAATCGATAATTACTTGTGAACTTTTTCAAGAATTCACTTGAAAAATCTGAATTAATTTTTGTGCGACTAGAATTTTCATTCATTCAACCTACTTTCTATTTTTTTTCTTTTTATATCGATTGATTTGTTATAAGCGGTGAAGATAGATAGATAGATAGATAGATAGATAGATAGATAGATAGATAGATAGATAGATAGATAGATAGATACTTTTCCCCACTGTTTTCTTTTCTTTTCAATTTTCATTATTTATCTGAGGAAATTCAATATTCTCCTTTCGGGTTATTCAATTTCATACCTCTACGAAATTGATTCTTTTTTTTTTCGAAAGTCAGATGTACACTTTAAAGCACACTCGTACACTCTTTATTTGTTTTTCTGTCTGTCTGTCTGTCTGTCTGTCTGTCTGTCTCACTCTCTCTCTATATATATTATATAAATATATACATGCATACACACACACACACACACACACACACACACACACACACATATATATATATATTAAATATATATATATATATATATATATATATATATATATATATATGCATATTTAATTATGGTGAACAGTGGCCGGTCGCAACTAAAGGTTTCACGCAGGTTCACGCAATGATCAGGAAGTCGGTAACAGCTATTTGTGAAAATAAGCATTCTATAGTCCCTCGAAAAGTTAAAGTTATTACAGGGTAGTTAATTTGTACATATTAGGCACACACAAACAGAAGTGGTGGGAATGCTAACATTGTCGAGATGGAAATGCCGAAAAATTACCAATACGAAAAAAAAAAAGAACACAAGAAAGCAATTCAAAAGTACAACGAGAAAGAGCTCGTTAGCAACGAAAAGAGTTGGATTTCAGCAAATGGGTATTACGCTAAGAGTAAAATAGTGTCCAACAATTCCGACCCTCAAAGTACCCCAATACCAGTGCATATCATTTAAATAAAATATAAAGTAAGTAACTCCGAAGTTGTGCTACAGTGGCACATTGAAGAAGGATTTCTCGACATTTCCTTTCTGGCCAAGTGAGTATTTCTTTCGTTTGATGTTTGGTTTGCGTGTGCATTGTATGAACACATCAACTGGCCTTTTAACATCTTGAACACATTATTTACATTGTTTGGACTTTTGTTTTCATCTTTATTGTCACATTTAAGACGTTTCGGCTGTTGTACGCTCCGATATTCTTCAGGTAACTTCAGGTCAGAGCCTATAACAGCATAAAAGTTGTGAATATGGCAATAAAGATGATGAAAACAATCCGAACAATGTAAATAATGCAAATACCTTATCCCATAAATATAAACAAATCTTGAACGTGTATTAAAACTTTACTATTTTTCAAGTTTTTTTTTATAAACAGGGTCCAAAGAGAAAACGAGACACGGTGATTGAATAAATCAGGAATTTCGTGGAAGAGCATCGAACAGCTGTTTTTTTCTCAGCCTAATCTATGTGTTTAGACTATATGGGGTGATATTGATCCGATGAAGCTATCCCATGATCCCAATGGAACCATTCCTCATACGATCTGCCTATTATCTCCTACCAAATGCGACCAATCTCAATCTGTGGGTATACATTGACACAGATGTATGCGTATTGTGTCAAAGTGATCGAAGCACTTTAAGTCATGTGTTCTCTGCATGCCCACAATCACTGCAGATGTAGACGTGGTGTCGTAACCAAGTGCTGGAAGTTCTCACGGACATTGTCACTGCACAATGTGAATTAGCCAACAAACAGCCTGTAACGGTCATAGAACCTAAGATCCAACATAACGCTACTGATTTGATCACGTGATTAAAGGATGTTTGCTGATCTTACAACACCTCTGCAATTTCAAATACACATCATTCAGACGTACACTCTGACATTGTAGGGTGGTCTGATTCAAAGAGGTTTGTCTTAATAGAATTAACGGTTCCATGGGAGAAAAAAGATGCTCACGCGCGATAGAAAAACCGCTACGAATGGCTGCGATTCGACTGCTTGTAAAGTGGGTTAACATGTCTTGTGTTGTCTACTGAGGTCGGGTGCCATGGATTCCTTGGACGGTCAATTGCTTCTTTTCAGTGATTCCTACGCTCAAAGAAGGGTATCACTGGCCGGAGGTTGAAGCATGCTTCACGGATCAGCAGGTATTAGGTTGGGTCTGGGAAAGATCCCCACAAAAAACGTTGATTGAGGCCATGCTCACAACAAATTGCTACTTCCAACGTGGAGCACATCTATTTACCTTCTATTCTACACCATTGACGTTATTGATAACGGTCGTTACAAGCGCGTTGTGTATCGGTTAACGATCAAGAGTAAACGCTTTAAACACAACGTTAAAAATCTGTAAAAAATCGCAAAATACAGGCAGTTCTACACAAAAAGCAATACACAGTTCGATGTCAAAAGCTGCTGGTTGCGCCAAGCGTGATGATCTCCGAAACTGTGTTACCTCCTCAAATTGACGACTGACAAGAACAGGGTATCGCACGGGCTTTCACACGTGTGTAGAAATTTGCGGCCAATGATAATGATAATTCTAATAGCCACAATTTTTCTACTTACTGTATAAAAAGCCAACAAGCAAGAATTCTAAATAGATAAAAATATTTTAATATTTTAGTAGGAGTAGATAATTTCGCGTAACGTCCGGTTCACACGCCACCCTGGTCTTTTGAAAAGAATTTCGGGTTAATTTCATATTTCGTGTTTAGAATTAAGTTTCTGGTTCCTTCTAAAGTTTACTCCAACTCTGTTCTTCTACGATCACCGTCTGAACTTTAAAATTTTATTACTATTTATTCCTTTTTCTCGTCAATGGAAAAATTAGTTTATCGTCTGGTTTAAACGCTTCGCCAGTCTTGTGAAGAGTAGTAGAGGGTTATTCCTTGTTCCCTGTTTACGATTGATTTTCCGGTTCCTTCTAAATATTTTTCATTCTCTTTCAATCTCAGTAGCCCCTTGCGTCTTAGTGGCATTATCGGCTTGCTTGCTTGAAGTTGATCAAAATAATGATTGCAATAAAAAGAAGGAAATAAAATAGAAAAATTGGAGGAAACAAAAAGATAAAACCTATAAAAATAAATGTAAATATAATGAAAAATAATCAAAAAAGAAAATATAAAATCATCAAATCCCAAGAGAGTATACCACACTGGAAGATTGAAGATATTATTTTTCACATTTTTATCATGGCTGGGTGGGGTACCTCGACGTAGTGTAATGGTTAGTAAGCTTGTCTCGCTAGAACCTGTTACAACTGAGTAGTGAGTTCGATCTTTACTTAGTGCCCCATGCTTTCGGCCTTTTGCCACATCTAAGCGGTGCTTAGAAAATATACTATTTTGGCCGGGTCAACATTTCCTTTACTTGATAAGTTTGGTTTGCATCTGCGTGGTCTATACGCATCATCTACCCTTGTAACCTCTTGAACTTCCATTTCATATCTACTATTGCCGCCAATATTGCCATTCGTCCGTGCATTGAATACTGTTGCCATATCTGGGCTAGTGCTCCGGCTATTCATCGTGAGGTTCTCGACAAAACTCAAAGAAGAGTCTGCAATATAATCGATCCTTACTTGGCAGCTATCCTTCAGTCACTTTCTCACCGACGTGATGTGGTTTCCCTCTGACTTTTTTTTTACACGTGTTTTCATGGCGACCGCTCTTAAGAGCTTTTTACCCTGATTCCCCGACCACATTCATTTATGTGTGCTACTATATTGGCATCTAGGTCCCACCCTTTTACCGTCAAAATAGTTAAATGTAACTGCCTCTTCTACGAGTTTATTTTCTCGAACTTTCCGTTAGCTTGCTTCTCTGATAGCTACAATCTCCAAAATTTTAAATGCAACGTCAGTTGTCATCTTCTATCTTCTTGAATCTTATCCTTCTCTTATCCTTTCTTCGGCATCCTCTGCACCTTCTTTTTACTCTCACTGTATCCCTCTACACCCCAGTGGTTGTCCTACCTTGCTTGGGGTGAAATGATAATAAAAGTAGTAGATTCTAATAGCCATATTTTTTTTACTTCACTCTATAAAAACCCACTAGTAAAGATTATTGTCTACTTTATTACGAAAGCAAAACACATTACAGATATAGAATGGCGGCGATAAAAATATGACCAACAAGGGTAATTTCCTTTCGACAAATATTATCACGTAAAGAATTGATCAACGCAAAACATTTATAAATAACACTTACCCAAATCATGTCTTTGAAGAACAAATAAAATTACTCTTAAAAGATTTTTATCAAAAACTAACATAAAACATCAATTCTGATTTGTTCTTCGTGTGCGGTGTCCTCTTACGATGTAGGCGATCATGACTCTTCACAATTTGATATCCTTTGTAGTTCTTAATAAATTTTGTCCTTTTGCAATCTCTGCGATTCATTGATTCTACCTCGCCACGTAGGTCATACATCGCTTTCCTCTGTCCCTTTTACTTTGAATCGGTCCTGTGAATATAAAATTTTACAAATATTCTCAACATCTTTCTGCATAAATATATTTGTGTTATTTCAAGTCTATTCATGTATTATTCATTCGTTCACTATCAAATATGAGGACTGATATTTCATAACAGATCAATTCTCATTTTGTTTTTTAAAAAATTATTCTGTTTCTTAAGACTTTGCTTAGCTTTAGGATGAAAATTACTCTATCGCAAATCCTGTCTTAATAAATTTTATCTTTGTCAATATTGCTGAGATGATGTAAAGAGTTATGAGTTCAGTGGTGAACAAGTAACTTGCAGGGTTAGAGGGAGATAACTCATGACTTTCCATCGAGGAATGAGAATGATATACCCCAGTGATTGTAATAAAGGATTTGGATCGAAATTTCTAGCACCTGAAGAAAGCCGAAACGTTGTACAAATGGCAACAAAGATGAGGAAAATAGTCCGAATTATGTAAATACTGTAAATTTTCTTTTTTTTGTTTTTTATACTAAACTTTGCTCCGCCATTCATTTACTACAGTTCAATATGCTATGCGTTCTTTTCTCTGTCCATCTTGCCTTTAATCTAGCTTGTGAGTATCAATTTTCTAAACCATTTTTCTTTAAACCATTACAAATTTCAAGTGTCCCTTTCTAATGTTAAGTATAAGTTTTCTTTTTCTTTCCATTTTCTCTTCGTTGTTCCCGTAGGGCTAGGATGTGCGTTGTGGTACAGTTGATATCGACTCGGAACGAGAAACCGGGGAGCTGAGTTCGAATTCCAGTTGAATCCATTGTATTCACTTACGCGCAAATACCCTTGGGAAAGGTATTAATCCGTCTCTTCCTTCCAGTTATGGGTTAAATAGCAGGACAAACTGGGTTCTATAGCCTTGATCGGCAACCAGTTAACCGCAGAAAGCAATGGCAACCTACTGCGGGATAATCTTCTGCCCAGTTAGTCATGTCTCTTTCGAGACATGATCGCCCAAGCATGTATCACGTATGCCACTTAACTGACTGTTCCCGTATTTGGTTCATGGTATCCTTAGCATCTTTCTCTAGAAACACATTTTTGTTGCTTCAAGTTTCTTTTTTGTTTTTGAGGAGATTGTCCAGCATTAATTGCGATATAGAAGAACACGTATCAAGGAATAGTTCAGTTAAACTAAAAACATAATGTATTCATTCGTAATCAGAAACATCCCAGCTATAAATGCATTGAACAGGCTGTTACAACTGAATTAAATACATGCATTCAGTTTCATAATTATCTACATTTTATTTTAGGGAGAAGAATAAATACAGAAAATAAACATTAATATCTAACCGAATAACTTATTGATGTGTTGTGATGATGAATACTACTATGATTGTTGTAGTTTTTTTTTCAGTGGTTTACTGATAATAATATATTTTGACACGCAGGTTTTTGTCGTAAAGTGCTCGATATTGAAATAGAGTTGAGACGTTATTGATGTCAATTACAAAAAGAAACCAACAATACATTATAAAGCAATTAAGAAAACACCCATTCACGCGCGCGGAAAGGAAGTTAAAACAATATAAAGACATAAACTACCTGCACGTTCTGAACCCTTTACCTCGAGTGGCTCTCGGCTTTGTACAGGTGAAACATTATTGTCAAAAAAATGTAGAACTGTATAAGAGACTAAAATTTTTTCCGTATTAGAAGTTCATCTTTACGCTAGTTATGCGCTGACTATATCAGTCATTTAATCCTCCAAACAATGTCCTGGGAATAACAATAATTTACTTCCGACAGCAAGGCTTCTGACTGGGTGGTTTTGATGGTGGTAGAACCACCTTTTAATTGTTGCTTTTTCCAGATCCACCATGATCCGGGGTGGCAGCACATGTTATAGTCCTAGTTATAGACAGAGAAACGTCAAACAAAAGCAATCTACTATGAAAATATAAAAATTCATTTTTATAATGAAAGTACTAACAATACATTTTAATTGTAAAAAAACAAAAACAATTATCAGCAATGAATTTTTGATGACAAAAATACAAGCAGAAAAAGAAATTATTAGCATGTAGTGAACAAAAGAAGTTCTAGATTTAAAAATTCAAATTGATGTGTTGTGATGAAGAATACTACCATGATTGCTGTTGTTTTTTTTTTCAGTGGTTTACTGATAATCATATATTTTGACACGCAGGTTTTTGTCGTAAAGTGCTCGATATTGAGACGTTATTGATATCAATTACAAGAAGAAACCAATACATTGTAACTGACTCATTGTTAGAAATAAACGAATTTTCTCGAATTTACAAACTTTGCTTAACACACACAAAACTCGCGAAATTTCAAACCTCTATGCGAAATGTTTATCGTCCTATGGAAAGGCCATATCCGGGAGTGAATTCCCAAGCGAAATGAAAAACGGGCAAAGTTTGACTGTCGTCAGAGAGTTTAAATGATGAGCGCAATTAACAATTACCCTTGACTAACGTCTCTATCTCTCTCACTTCCTTTTCTCTTACCTTCTTCCTTTTCACCATTCACACTGAGCGATAACTTCAAAGACAATACTACCAAACAATAAACCCTCTTACATACATACATACATACATACATACATACGTTACTGCCTTCTTCTTCTATGTGCCCTGTCCCTTCAGGACGTAGGCGATCATGGATCTCCACGTCTCCCTATCCCTTGTGGCTCTTAGTATGTTTGCTCCTGTTGCTCCTGGCAACCCCCGTTCCGTCATCCACCTGATCAGACTCTGCAGATATGTTATCCGCTGCCTTCCTCTGTCTCTCCTTCCTTCTATCTGACCAGTCAGTATCAGGTTCTCCAGGCTCTCCTTCCTCATTGCATGTCCCAGGAACTTCAGTTGTCTCTTCCTGATGCTCAGCATCAATTTCCTTTTTGTTGCCATTCTTTCTAACACTTCGTCGTTGCTTGTATGCTCAGTCCACGATATCCGTAGCATCCTTCTGTAGAACCACATTTCGGCCGCTTCCAGTTTTTCCTCATTTTCGATGATATTGTCCAGCATTCACAGCCGTACTGAAGAACTGACATCACGTAGCAGTCTAGCACTCTTTTCTTCGTTTCTATTGAGATCTTCCTGTGTGTTAGTATTTTGCTCATCTTCTGGAACGCGTCCTTTGCCATGCCAATTCGCCTTCGGATCTCCGTGTCGCACTTTCCATCTCCTGTTAGAACACTTCCTAGGTACTTAAATTCTTGGACTTGTTTGATTCTGTTATCCCCCACCTGTATTTGGCATTTTGGGTTGTATCTTTTGCTGATGACCATGCACACAGTTTTCTTAAAGTTTATTTGTAGTCCCTTCTTGTCACTCTCCGCTGCTACTTTCTGTATGAGATCTTGCAGTTTCCTTTCCGTGTCCGCAATCAGTACTGTACGTTACTGCCTACGTACACATAAACACACACTTTCAAGGACTACTACGAATATGTCAACGAAATTTGATATCTTTAACCTCGTAATACTATTTCTCTTGGAACGTTTAAATTTTCTACCAATTCATGTTATTCTTATCTTTTAATAAATTTCTATTTAAACATGCAAAAGGTATACTTTTATTCTTATATAGGTTATTTTCTAGATTTGCCATATAATAATTAGAAAAGAGGGGACCTTTTCTAATTATTATATGGCAAATCTAGAAAATCAAATAATTAATGACAACAATAAACCCTCTATATATGTAAGATACATAGGTGATATCTTTGTTTTAGCTAAGAATATTGATCAAATTAAATATCTTAAAAACAAATTTGAAAGTCTCTCCGTCCTCAAATTTACATTAGAACTTAATATTAATAACAAACTCCCATTCTTTGATGTATTCATTGATTCTAGCACATAAATTTACTACTTCTCTATATAGGAAACCAACTAGCATAAATTCGTGTCTTCTTAATTATAATAGTGAATGCCCCCAACGATATAAGTTAGCTGTTATAAAAAAACTTACTTCAACGCACACAAATGATATCTTCTTCCAAATCTATATTTTATAAAGAATTACACAACATTAAGCAAACACTAGTCAATAATGGATTTCCTAACTCCGTTATTGATCAACAAATTAAAATGTATCTCAACAAAATTAACAATAGCTCCAACAATAATGATGATATTAATAATAATGGTTTACATCAAAATAAACATAATACTATTAACTTATACAATTGCAACCAAATACATAATAATTATAAACAAGATGAAAAAACTCTCAAAAACATAATACGTAGAAATGTTAAACCAGTGGAAAGTAATAATCAAATTAAACTCATTATATATTATAAAAAGTTTAAAACAATTGACCTCATAGTCTATAATAACCCAACAAGCACTAAACTAAATTCTCTACAAAAAACCAATGTAGTGTTCCAATTTACATGCCCATTCAGAGATTGCATCTCTGATACTAATCAAAAACCTAGTACATATATTGGTTTTACTACAACCACGTTCTCCCGTAGACTTACATGTCATCTTTCTGATATGAGTACTATTAAACAACATTTCTCTTGGAACGTTTAACTATAATTTAATATATATATGAATATTAAAATATCTAGTGGAAGTATATATAACGAGAATATCAAAAAGTTTTGGAAACCGATAAGCAAAACTCTGCCCAAATTACGTTTGATTCAAGACTATAAAATAAAATAAATACAAGCACATTTCAAGTCTGTTTGAGAGGAAATTAATATAACTTCATTATTCGTGAAATGATTTCTTTTCTCAAAGATTGGTGTTTTATATAAGCGAAGAATCCGAAGAAATGAATAAACAAATACTAATTTAAAAAAAATTATAAATGCTGAATGTGTTTCTTAATATTTCAACAAACCTCTTAAACACTAAGATCATACCAACGGAAAACCTTCTTTTCGTTTGTCATGTGAAACAATGGCCAGAAGACGTAGCAAAAATAATAAGGCTATAGTACTGAATTATTTCCGAAAAGATAAACAGATCTGCTGTTGAAGTACATAAAATTTGGTTCCTTTTGTTTTTACACTTTTCTCAGATCATACTCGGAGAGAATCTCATTATGAAACTACACGAACAAAGATTGTCGCTTGATTACACAAAAGTCGGTTCAGTGCCTACAATGCTGTAAACAAACTAGTAGTATTTTCTTTACTCCTTCGCCATCGAATTTCTTCTCTCGCCGACCGCCGTTCTCCATCACCCATCAATGGACAGCTCCACAATAACGATACTCAATACCACGTAGGATTTATTAGCGCTAATGTTCGCCGCAGATCATTCTTCTTTCTGTTGATGTCGTCATTATTCGTTTGTTCTTCTCACTGACTCTGCCTGTTCGTTTCATGTCCAAACGTTTGTACCACGATTGCTAACGGCTATCAAATGAGAAGGAGAAGAAGGCAGCATCCGGAGACGACAGCCTCGTTTTAGAAACGAATTAATGACGTCACATTGACGTCAGGTGCACTAGTCAAGCCAACAAACTTTGATTGAACTTTGCATTTAGCGAATAATGAAGTTGTATTAATTTCCTCTCAAACAAACTTGAAATCTGCTTGTAGTTACTGCATTTTATAGTCTTGAATTAAAAGTAATTTGGGCAGATTTTTGCTTATCGGTTTCCAAAACTTGTTGATATTTTCGTTATATATATACTTTGACTAGATATTCAATATTCATATATATATATATATATATATATATATATATATATATATATATATATATAATTTATTTAAACATTATTTTTAGATAATTAAACAGTATATTTATTTATATCTACCGGTCTGAATAATCGAGAATTCTTGTTACGAAAATATGAAACAGGACTCGAACCTACGTTCCTTAAAAAAACCCTTCAGTTGATTTGACGTGTGTTAACTCGCTCAATCACGAAGGAGTTGCAGTCAAACAAAGCCCGAAATATGTCTTTAAACACACATTTTTCTGATTTTTCGAAGAATTTATATCAGCACTTTTTTGTATCCTACCGAATAACGCATGTTTTCCCAACAGGATATCTTGCTTCTTAAGACCGGTGGATATAAATAAATATTCATTTTACTTATATATATATAAATAAAATATACTTAAAAATATGTCGTAGTTAATTGATTTCGTGACGGATTTGGTAAAATTTGTAATATATATATATATACGCGTTACAAAAACTTTTCCAATATGTTATGCATTTTTTCTTTCAGTAGAGTTATATATATATATATATATATATATATATATATATATATATATATATATATATATGGCTCTGTAAATAGATAATGCTATTTACATCGAGCCCTCAACCGAGATCATTTTTAATATTAATTAAGTTAATATTAATAGGATCTGGTGTTGGTAATTTTACCTACATACAATTTCATTTTTGGATTTAATATATATTCGCCTGAAGAGAGTCAACTTTATACTCGAAACACGTGTAGCGACACAAATACTATTATGGACACTTAATAAGAAAAAGCAAGTAATATTAATATTAATAGCAACAACTAATCTTCAATTTAAACAAACGTTCACAGTTTCTCGCACTTATTCTTGTGTATATATATATATATATATATATATATATATATATATATTAATAATAATAATAATAATAATAATAATAATAATAATAATAATAAAACCGACTCTGTACGTATTCTAATCTTAAAATGTTACACAAGAAACTTTTAAAGACCATGAATAACCAGCAGAATCTAACTCCGTTATCGTCCTCGGCTATAGAGCTTTGGACAAAGAGGGGAAAAAAAAAAGAAAACTGCGTAGGACCGACAATGCATACGGTTCTTCACAGTAAAGAAAAAAAACCCTCGAACGGAACGAACCACCAGGAAAGAAAAGTGCTCGATACTAAACTAACCAAAAAGTGTTAACAAAAAGGCAGTTACGCAGAGCAAAAACACACGAAAAAATCGCAAGATATATATATATATATACAAAAATGTTCATCTTTATAATCTCATGATGTATCAGAATATAGCAATAATTTAATATTAAAAAATTTCAATAAATAAATGAATATTAAAAAATGTTATTTATAAATGAAGAGTTTTGAAAAATTAAAACAAAATGCATTCTGAATCGAATTAAGAAGAGTATAATTACACTGAAAGATCCATTTAAAGTAGATCTAAAATAAAATAAAATGTTTCCTTTATTTCTTTTCTTTTTTCTTTTTGTTTTATAAAATTTTGAAATACAGAGAAAACTAAAGGAAAAAAATTGTAACAATAATGGATACAGCAACGGAAATAGAGTCTAGACATGGGTTTTGAAATAAGCTGACACTTTTGTCGATTAGATTGAAAGAAGAAATCATGTATTGCCCAAAAATATTTTTTCAAATGTAAAGTGAATCTCTATTATGATTAATTAAATTGAACGCACATAAATTTTTCTGTCTTCCCATATCTATAAATAACAAACATATTATTTCTTATATTCAAATGAAAATCATTTTCACAACAATGAGCTAACATTCCCTGATGACGCAATGTAAAATATATTAATTTTAACTTAAAAAACAAATTTAATTAATTACATTATGCTCTACAATATTTGTTGTATTGATCACTTTTATACAAAAAATAAATGCTGGAGAATTCGGAATTGTAATACTGTTTGTTCTCTTCACCTGGATATATATATATATATATAGGATACAAAGCCTATATCATCCATCAACTAACTAAAACACACAATGTAAAATTGCACACCCGCAAAATCGGATTCAAGTGACTAAATGCATTTTGGAAAAAAACAAAGTAAGGCAAATTTTACAAGTCAGTGTGAAAAGCAAAATTCCGGATGTTATTTGGATAAGAAAAACAAAATTAATATTACCACGTCAGTCAAACGTTTTTTCATTCTCAAAGAAATAAATGCCTCTGGGAGCCGGACACATGACCAAATTACATATATGTATATATATAAATTTTTTTCTTTAATATTTTTTCTCTAATAATAATTTTTTTTCTCTAATAATTTTTAAACTGATAACTTCCTGTAATTGGCGTTTAGCTCGCTTCTTCCTAAAAGGTTTAATTAAATAAACTTAAATAAAAATTTTTGAAAATCTTATATTGAAACCCATCGCTTCCCGCCTAAATACACCTCTTCAAACAGCCCAAAATCTTAACATTAAAAAAGTAATTTAACTCCTTTAGTTGTCTATCTTTATAAAATATGAACTCCTTTACCAAATCCATATATATATATATATATATATATATATATATATATATATATATATATATATATATATATTTCTTTAATAACTTTAAATTCATGACTTCCTGTAATGGATAAACTTAATTAAAATTTTTTAAGATATTACATTTAAATCTATTCCTCCCCTTCCTAAATATACCGTTTCAACACCCTGTAACCCCGCCACTAACAGCTCTGTCCTGTTGTACTTTGTGACCGTTGTTAACCTAAAACCCTTCCAGACTTTACCCCAGGGCCTTCGCCATTTGGAACAAAACAATGTCGCTGACGTGACTTAGAATTTCTATTAGAGATCCTATGTCGAAATGTACATCCGACACCTTTGAATTTTAAAAATTTTCTCTAATTTATATGTATATATATATATATATATATATATATATATATGTGTGTGTGTGTGTGTGTGTGTGTGTGTGTGCCGTGATAAGAGAGGTAAGCAATATGTCAATTTGTCTAGATTTTAATATTTCTTTTCTTCCGTGATTTATTTTCTCAATTTTTATGCATACACATAGAAAAGTATAAATATATTTCTTCCAATGTTTTACATCACAGATTACTGCCTGTGACTGTTGCCATGTAGCCCAGTAGAATATGTCATACGGAACTTTGGGCGACGCCCATTTATGCCCTATGAAATATGAAGGACACTGTAAGGTGACCCTACGACTAAATACATAATGGGATAATATGAATTTCTAACTACTCTTGATCGGTCTTCTGTAAAAATTAGATTGCTTTGAATTGTGTGAATAAACTGGAGCGTGGCTGGATTGATACAACAGACGATAAGAAAGCTGGGAATTCATTTGGCATGGTTTAATGTCTGCGATATCGATTCATGTAGAAGACGGAAAGAATTTTCTGAATGTGATTAAGATAGACGCAAATGATAAAAGAGATATAAAAGCAGAACATTTAGAAGTTATGTCTGAAAGAACAACAAAAAAATCTGTTTTCTCTGGGTGTCGTGAGTTCAATCTCTGATGTAGACAAGAGGATGCGAGTGGAGTGAAGCAGACAAACGTTGGACAGATAAGAAAATCATGTCAATGCCGGCTTCAAAGGTTCCTAAGTAAGGAATTACACTTGAGAGCAAACAAGTTATATTAATAACGAAAGAGATTTGTCTGTCAGGAAATTAGCCAGCTATTTTAATAACTTGAGGACCAGTAGTGCGGCCTTGATGTAACTTGGCAAAGGTTGATAAAAGCTTGCATTTACTCATCAAGTCACTCTTCCGATGGGTTATTCAGTAGGCACTAAGATGTTACTGAAACTAAACATTAAAGAAATTGCAATTTTCTAAGCGCAGATTAGATGTGGCACAAGGCCAAAAGTATGGGACACCCAGTGAGGAACGAACCCACTACTACAATTATAATAGTTCTACTTTCCTAACCATTACACCACGTCGTGGTGCCCCTAAACGTTAAGTAAATAAAGCAATATTAAAATATAAATTGTTATATGTTTCAATTAGCATTATCACATTTTATTTTTGTTATGTTTTATCGCAAATCGATATATTTTCTTTTAGTTTATTTAAAACCAGAAAATAATGTTAAATTGTAAGATCCTCTTTTGAAGAGAGAGTGGGTAGATAAAAATGGTCTAGTCATGCTAGTCTTACAATTTAACCCAAAGCTGGCGGGAAATGATGTTGAGCCGTATTCATGCCAAGGTTATTCGCGCATAAGAGAGTATAACGAACTCAACGGGAATTAGAACTCGGTTCTCCGATGAGCAATTCCGAGCTATTAACCATTACGCCACCAGCACATACAAATTCTCAAGCGGTCACCCATCTAGGTAATGACAAGGCTCCATGTTGCTTAACTTCGGTGATTGTATGTGGAACCTGAGCTATCACGTGATGTGACCGTAAGCAACTACTTTTCGTAGATTTACGACAGTATAAAGAAAGATATTTGTTTTCTCTAAATTCGAGAAAATATTTTGAACATTGCTACACTGTATAAGAGTATGTGAACCTTAGCAAAATGTCTAAGGCATAATCCAGTCAGTTTACTGCCATACGGGATACACTCTTGGGCTGACCGAGCACTAGATTTTCCCGCAGTAGGTTGCCATTACTTTCTGCGGTAGACTTGTTGTCAACCAATGCTATAGATTCCAATCTGTCTTGGTATTTAATTCATAGCTGGAGGGAGAAGAGCCGAATTAATACCTTTTCCAAGAGTGTGTGCGCGTAAGTGAAAGCAACAAATTCAACTGAATTTCGAACTCACTTCCCTGGTTTTACGTTCTGAAAAACAGGCGAAGTGAACCACTACATTCATTTCAAAAACGAATAAAAAAAAATCCCAAAAAAACAAAAACAAACCAAGAATATTTTGTCTGAAATAAGGAGAATCATACTAAAATGTAATATCAGTTCTCCTTTATGATAGTGAATACTGGTCGATTTCATTACAAAGGACGAAGACACGTGAGATAACAGAAATGTGATTCTACAAAAGTAAGATGTAAATACATGGAATGAACATCTGAGCAACTGAAATGTTTTAGGGAAAATAGAAACAAAACGAACTCTCACATTCAGAATCAGAAAGAGACGTTTAATATTTCTAAGTCATATAATGAGGAAAAAAGGCTTTAGAAGCAGACTATTGTCCTCAAGTTTGTTGTTATCAAGACAGTTAGGCCGTTGTGCTTCCAGCCTTTATCAAATATATATATATATATATATATATATATATATATATATATATATATATATATATATATATATTGTAAAGATTAGAAAATAGCAGCAGAGAAAAATGACCTTGAAGAGTAAAGACATTATAATAATGCTTTTACCAATTTTCAAAGTCTGTATAACTGAAATAATATAGATTAGTTAAGTGACAAGTTTCTCTACCTTAATTCATTCTCTCTTTCTTTATTTCTTTCTCTCTCTCTCTCTCTCTCTATATATATATATATATATAGAGAGAGAGAGAGAGAGAGAGAGAGGTAACATACAGGGAATTCTTAACTGCACCATTTATTTATCTATAGAAGTAGACTGTTCTCGTTCCACTCTCCATGTCTAGGAATACTCGTCTAGTTCTTATTTTTAATACTGCTCACTTATTGCCCGACCGTTTCCATTGAATCCAAGTATTTACTAACAAGCCCAAGAATTCGGCCTTACAATGACTGTGTCACTGATACACGAACCAACGCTTCATTTTCCTAGTCTATTTGCACGTTTTTTGTTTTTTGTTTAAATAAAGTGCCTCTGGTTTAGGATTTATTAATGGAAAAGCAATCATGGAAAATATGAACGAATGAACGGTTTACATCGTTTATTTTACCAGTTCAAATGCTTGGTTAGTTTCTTACCAGACGTAACTAATCAAGATATTTTTCGAATAACCTTTTCTTTCTTTTTTATTATTTTACTGCAAAAGCGTTCGACTAAAATAGCTACGTCCCTTCTTTAATAATTCGTTATACAACAGGACATAGAAAGATGAAACTATTCTTTATGAAGATTTTCTCTTGTGATGTTTCGGGCCGAATGAATTCATTTAATAATAAATCGCAAGTCTTTAGCAATTTACATATTTTGTTATTAAAATAATTTCAATTACGATTCACCCTTTATTCAATTCAATACACACGCTTACAGAAAAATGAATCATATCCATTGGATTGTATATAAGTATTGTAGAAGAAAAAATGGGTTTGTATTTATTTCTGAGATGAGTAATTTTCAATAATCTTTGAATTATTTCAAAGTATTATTCTCATCTTGGTTGATATATATGTTATAATAGACACAAATGATTTCGCAACAATCAACAAGATAATCCATATCAGCCAATCAATAGACAACTAATGATGACCAGTGGGTATTTGATCGAAACGTTGTGTCTATTATAACATCTATATTAACCAAGATGAGAAAAAATAGTTTGAAATAATTCCAAGATTATTAAAAAATAGGTTGTCTATATTTCTGAGATGATATAACTATTTACACTGTTTTGATTGTTCCGACTCCTGCGACAATATAGTTGAATACAACAATCCGAACAGCATAAACAGTGTAAATACAAGAAAAGTCTTCCAATAAAATGTGTGAAGAAAACAACTAAAATTGATTTAATTTTTACGGTTTATCATCTCTTTGTGGATTATTTAAAGGCAGAACAATCTATAACAATAATTATTTTTGCGTAAGTAAATATTGCAATAACATTTTTGTCGAATATAGCCATGATTTTCCTGATACAAGTATTACTATTTACCTATTTATATTCGGATATTGTCTTCAAAATTTTATTGTAGTCACATCGTTTTGACCGTTTTATCCTCACGGGTATATATTGATCTAACCTACAGGGAATTTTGGAGTGAACCTTTTATTTAATATGACTCATCTCACTGCTAATGTCTAGGGATATCGTCTGGTTCACCCTTTTCCACTGGGTTCCGAGATTAAACTCAGAACCACAATGTCACCAAATTCACAGAACAAATTTTTAATTAACTAGGCCATTGTTCTGTAGGAGAATTTACTATATTTTTGAGATGAGGTAGTATTTACAGTATTTATATTATTCAGACTATTGTCCTCATCTTTGTTGTCATTTGTACGACGTTTCGGCCGTTTTACGCTCCAGCCTTCTTCAGGTGCTCGGAATTTTGAACCGAAACATTTATTAAAATTACTGGGATATATGAACACCATCTCTTGGGTAGTAGTGCCTCTTTTGATAACCATGAGCTATAACCCAGTAAGTTACTTTGTTCACCACTGCTGTAGCCTGGTATTGAACTCACAACTCTTTGGGTTAAGTCACAGGAACTAACCAACGTCTATATCCATTAAGCCATATGTTCTTAAGGCTACAACAGTGGTGAACAAGTAACTTACAGGGTTAGAGGGAGATAACTCATGACTACCGAAAGAGGCACTATTACGCAAGGAATGAAGACAATATACCCCAGTGATTGTAATAAAGGGTTTGGTTCGAAATTCTTAGCACTTGAAGAAGGCCTGAGCGTACAACGACCAAAACGTCGTACAAATGGCAACAAAGATGAGCATAATAGTCCGAATAATCTAAATACAGATAATTTGCTATAATGAAATTGGAGCTATAAACCTAACCAGAGTGATGATTCGAGTTGCAACTGCTGATTCATGCCTTTCCCCAAATATATTTACGCGGAAGTGACTTGAACAAACCCGACTGGAATTCGAACTCAAGTCTCCCATTTTTATGAGTGGCATGAGAGTAATTTATTTATACAGCATGATCTGTAAAAGCAAGAACTAATGTTGTAAAGTTTTCAGTAACAAGTAAAATCTTTAAGGAGCCTTTGAGCTTTCCTAATATCAAATATTGACTAGCAGGCAGACTCAAAGTGCACTACTATTTAACTATAGAGTGGGGATTGAGTAACAGATATCTATTTTTCCTAATAGTAATAGTTCGAAAAGAAAGCAAAGTTTCTATTCTCCGCAGTATTTTGCCAAGCGTACTTTCACAAGGAATGTCTGTCTCAAGATGGCAACTGATACATAGAACCGTCTATAATACCGAACTATATACATTTCTTTTCATATATAAAGTTTAATTTATGTATTAAGTCTGATAAAAGAGTTTCACCAATAATAATATAGGGCGTGTAAAGAATAAATGTGTGCTGTAAAAAGCATATATCAACTTGTATCCAGATTTTCATCATCCTTAGTCTTCTCTATGAAGCATAGGTTCACATATTCAACACTAGGTGTCGCTTTTGTGATTTTTGTTACAAAGATGTTTTTACGTTGTAGAGTTGACAGCTTAACGATTAACCGGTATTGAATTTACAACTGTTCCTCTCCTAGACTGTGTGCCAAAATGTTCTTCTCCTAGGCTGTCTGCCAAACAAGGTCATAGAACTCAGTGTACATCGCTATTGCAGTTGGTGAATGTGGAGAAAAGATATATTCATATCTTTCTTAAATTATTTCTATGGAAGTCATCGAAAGAAAGTCGGTCGGAATTTCAATTCTGCAAGTTGATTTTACTTTCTGTACACCGATAGCCTCTACTCTATATGCATATCTACGGGGATCTTTTTTATTTAAAAAAAATAAGACGATGACTTATGAGCATATCTGATAAGAAAGAAAAACTATAACAATATAATGTAGACAAAATTTTGTGGCTCATAAAAAATTTGTTTCCAGTGACCTCAAAATATTATATAATTATGTTTTTATCCTTTTTTAATTTGTGATTTTCTTACCTTTTTCCTTAAAGTAAGCACATTATACCCCCCGCCACTTCATCGTATCTGAATTACCAGTCTCATTTGTCTTGCATTTGGGGGCCATTATAAAATAAAACTTTTAATTTTGTTTTTATTTTTATGGTTGACAGCGTATATCTGAAACCTCGGATAATTTGGGGCAACTCTCCATGTCTCAAAGCGAGGGTTAAAATAATTACAGAGACGAGTGAGTGAAAGGGAGTAAGACAGAAATGGATAGAGGATGGGTACCAATGAGAGGAAGATACAAAGGGAAAAAATGCCCTCCATGCATCTTTGCAAGACTGAAATGGTGCAAAATGAAGATGAATGCATTGAGGGATTAAAAAAAGCAGAAAAACAGGCAAAAAGAAAGAAAAACAAACGTATAATGCAATGCGTGTTGGGATTATGGCGTCGGCCCATCAAAGCGGAAGAAGAAAAAAAATATGAAAGGAAACGTGAACTCGCTTGTGGTTAGGGGCAGATAACCATGTTTTGTCAGCAATTTATTGTGGAATATTAAATAGAGGGCGGTCTGTTTGCGGTTCGATTTCCTTTGCGAAAAGTTGAGAAATAAAACAAATAAAAATACGCATTAAAACGCAATAAAGATGAAACTGAAAAAAAAAACGACTACTAAATTGAAAAGGAAAGAGGTTTGGGTGGAAGTCGGCTATTTTATTTTGATTCGGATGTTGGGTTTCATAAACAAACAAAAGAACGAGCGAGATGATGAGTAAGGAGACAAAAAGAGGCAGGGTTCAAAATAAGATAAATAGAATGGGAAGAGAAAAGAAGAGAAAGATAGAGAGATAGAGAAAGAGGCAGAGAGGCAGTTAAAATAGCGAAAAAAAAAAGAAATAAAGAAAGAGGAATAGATAAAAGAATATGAGTAGGGAAAAATTAAATGAATAAAAAAAGCATAAAAAAAGATGTAAATTCAGTAAATTCCAGAGGTTGTTCATATCTATCTATCTATCTATCTATCTATCTATCTATCTATCTATCTATCTATCTATCTATTTTGTTGGGTGTTTGTTTAATTGCTTTATATTGTTCTTTTTTTAAATTTGTGCTTAGCTCTTTTGTTGTATTAACCTCTTTTAATTACTTGACTTTTTAACGTGTCGGTATGTCATGGTTGGGTGTCTGTGTTTTTGTGTATATTTGTGTTTCTGCGCTTTATGCGCGCTTTGTTTTTCGTTAGGTGCTACTTATATTATTTTCTGTTTTTTGCAGTGATTGTTCGTATATAGATATGTTATTTCTATATTTCAATTATTTGCATATTTTTCTATTGTTTATTATTTTCTCTTTTTTTCGAGATAGAGTATTTGTATATTTGTATTTCTAGTTTTATTTATAATTTTTTAAAAAATTCAATTTTTAAAATCTTTACATAACATATTTTATTGTTCGTATGTTTCGCTTTTTTATTCTGTTGTTATTTATTTTTATTTGTGTAGCAAAGTATGTATTTGTTTGTATGACTACATTTTCCTATTGTCTCGTTTCTTTTGTTTAGTATTTTATTTTGATTTGAGTATGTGATAGATAGATAATAAACAGATTATGATAGACAGACACAGATAGATAGATAGATAGATAGATAGATAGATAGATAGATAGATAGATAGATATTAAAAGGCAATAATTAATATAGAGATCAATATGAACAAACACTGGGGAATAGATAAATATAAACAGACCATGATAGATAGGTAGATATATAATCAGAAGATAGATAGATAGATAGATAGATAGGTATATAGATAATGACCAGACAATGATAGATTACTAGCTATATATATATATATATATATATATATATATATATATATATATATATATATATATAGATAGATAGATAGTGAGGGATCTATCTATCTATCTATCTATCTATCTATCTATCTATCTATCTATCTATCTATCTATCATTGCCTGCTAATATCGACCTATCTATCTGGTGTATTGGTTTAAAAGATTATTAGAAAATAAATCCCACAAAATCTGAAACACAGTGGTCATATCAGTCTTGTAAAAACAACATAAATAAAATCACAATTATCCAGATAAACCGAGACAATATATATCTATTTGTTAACAAATACGTTGAGAAATCTACACCAATGCAATTTGGAATTCAAAGAAGTTGCGAAAACATTCAACAGATGTTATTTACGTCTGAGGAGAGCTGAAGAAAACAAAAGACGAAATCTCCTCTTCCTCTCTCTCTCACTATATATAGATATATATATATCTTTCTCTCTCTCTATCTGCCTGTCTCTCTCTCTCTCTCTCTCTCTCTCTGTATATATATATATATATATATATATATATATATATATATATGTATATATAAAGATATTAATCTGCACAACGTCGAAGAATATTGACAATAATTCATTTTAAAAAGTTTATGTATCTCGAGACATATCCCTGCTTAGAGTTAACGTGTACTGAACTTTAATTTTTTTAAATGAATTTTTATACATTATAATATTTTACTGATACAATAATGTTTTATTGATACAATAACGTTTTACTGATGAAAAAAGAATTTATAATGCTTTACTGATACAAAAATGTCTTACTGACACAAAAATGTTTTACTGATACAACAGGCGTCAAAACAGTTCAAGTCTTCTATAATGAGTTTAGATCCGATGCGCAAATCCCTTTTTTATAAGTAGTTGTTTGAGCTTACACAAACTAAAAGAAGGAAAAAAATTGTGAAATTGTCAAAACTTAACAGGTATATTAAAATTAAATAAAGCAATATTTCTATGGAAATTTATGACCAATTTATTTTTACTGCGAAACGTGGCTTTAAAGTTGAAAATTTACTTTAAAATAAAAAAAAAGTAATAGATATTTTAAAAGTTCATTGTAATATAATATACCGCTTACTATTTCATAAGATATATTAATGAACATAAATAAAATCAAATGAAAAAGAAAATGCATACATATAACACATATTTCATGAAAACTTATTGATAAGTTATTTCGTATTTTATTGTTTTTTTTTCCTGTACTTACGGGAGACTCATATTTTAACTTAGTAGACTTAGAAATTGTCTAAATGATTGCTTGTTTCGGGCATATTTTGACTAATCTTTTAGCCAGTTCTAAAGTGTTTCAACTACGGACACGCCCTTGTATGGTTATATGCCTACGTCTCAGCAACCTACACACCAGTTGTAGTAGCACAAACAAACTGACTGAAAGTGGCTAATAGATTAGTCGAAACTGCTTGGAATGAATAAATTATTTGTAGAATTTATATATATATATTTAATTTATAAATAGAAAAGAGCTGTTCCTACGCACGAAAAACACAATAAAAAATTTTTAAACGAAATATCATACCAGTTTTTAATTAATTTATACAGGCAGATTGCTGCCCAAAAAAAAACAAAAAAACAAATTACTCATATATATATATATATATATGGTTATGTGCGTGTGCGCACGCGTGCACCTGGGCACTAGTATATATAAAGAGGTGGATATACATATATAAATGTGTACATGTATATATATGTAAGTTGCATATGTGTATATATGTGTACGAGTATACATAAAAAAAATTAAATATCTGTATATTCCTGTGTATGTGTTATATATATATATATATAGAACAAAAAAATTAATAAATAAAACAGTCCATGATTTAAAATGTAGCAATTCCGAAAAGCTCTGATATATATATATATATATATATATATATAACAAAAATAAAAACGAAAACAAAATGAAGCAGGCGGGCAGACACTCTCTTTAATTTGAACATTTGGAGGTGATAAACTCATAAAATGTATTTTGATTTATGATTGACACTTATGATCAACTATCCCAAACAATTTTTTTGACACACACTTTTTTTTGCTCTCTTTCTAACCAGAGGAAGTCAAAGAGAGATTAGGCTCTTTCTCGAAACACGTCGATATTAAATTTTTCACTTAGACACATCATCTTCATTACACTATAGTCTATTTAGCAAACACGCATCTATCTATCTATCTATCTATCTATCTATCTATCTATCTATCTATCTATCTGTCTATCTATCTATCTATCTATCTATCTATCTATCTATCTATCTATCTATCACAAGAGGGTGCCCCATAAAAAAAGGCCGACAAAATGTTATTATTCAATTAGGATACAAAAATAAATTCACAAATCTTAAGTTACAACTTTATTGAAAATTTCCTACATGTGTTCCATGTGTCTCCTTTCAAAATTCAAACTTATCCTTTGCGTTGCGAAACACATTTAGAAGCATTTCAGAAGTTTTGCCCTGCACTGTTATTTGAATGCATTCTTTAAGCTCAGCTAAACTATTGATCTTTTGGCCATAATCCTTTGTTTTTATGAAACTCCATGCAAAGTAATCCGAGGTGGGGTTTGGTGTAAAAATGATACGTCCTTGTGTATTCATTATTACGGTTCTGAAAGGGAATGAAGATACCATTATTAAGAATTATAAAAAAATTATCTAAACTTATTTATGAATGGATCTTTGTCTATGTGTGTGTGTGTGTGTGTCTGTGTGTGTGTATACGTTACCTATAGACTCCTAAACGGCTGAACCGATTTTCTTGAAAATTTACACAGTTGTACTATAAGCGTCTGCGAGTGTTCTTAGCTAGGTTTTTTGTCGAGATACTCCAGATAAATATCGAAAATCGATAATCGAAAAAATCAGGTTATAGAAGGAGTGGTCTGATTTGAATCAAATTTGATACACTCATAGACAAAGACATAAGAAACGATATTCAGAAGTTTCAAGGTTGCAGTTCTTACAATAGAGCAGAAAATCGAATATATATATATATATATATATAAATCGATACCAGGAAATCAATATTTGACTTAAATTCATTCATTTTTCTTTCAGTCTACGGGTTTCGCTTTAACTGGAAACTTTTTAGTCTTTCATGGCAACGTCCAAAGTGTCTGAGCTCCAGAACCATGGATTAGTTTTAAAGCTTTCATTACACCCAAGCAACGCCGGGATATACTGCTAGTGATGCTATAAAGAAAATTAAAAATCTGTTTACTTTTACACATATTCAGCATGATAAACAGAAAAGTGAGTTTTTAAAATAATTGTCCGATTTTAATAAAATAAATATCCTTAATTCTAAGATACCATCTGGCGTATGATACATCATACGCTAAAAGTCCGCCTCCTTCTACCGAGCGCCCATAGCTCAGAGGTAGAATCGCCGACTGACGCCAATTCGCTGGGGGTTCAATCCTGGGTTAAGAGCAATCGGATGTCTAACCGTACTAATGAGCTGTGATACACCGAAATAGATCTGTCTGCGGATGACTATATATATAAAATTACTTAAAGTGTTATTTTAGATGATATACATATTTGTGTAAATAGCGTGTTTTTCATTTTAAGTATGAATTCTACCGGCCGGTCTGCGCATTCGAGTGACTTGAAAAGTAAATATGTCAGAAAAGACAGTTTGTTCATTAAATCACACGAATGCACACATTTTAGATTTAATTCACACCGTTTTTTAAACAAGGACGGGCCGTCTACTCAAACACGGGTATTCATTAAAATAACGTTCATAGAAAATAAATGAATAAATAAATAATACTCTAGCAATATAAATAAAATCTATTAATTGCCTATATATTATTTCAAATGTTACTACTTATGGGATAATCGCATAGGAAACAGAGACGCAATTTTTATTTTTATTGTACGTCTGGCTTACGTACTCGAGGAATCTTAAAAATGTCATCCGGCAGAAATTAAACCAGGTAGGACATTTTTTATTAAGATTCTCGAATGCGCAAACTGATAGACGTAATATACACTGTTTAAAACAAGGAATAAAATGGGACACCTATTTAAAATACGAGTATCCACTAATGATAACTTTTGAAGTAATAAATAAAAATGCCGGATTATATATATATATATATATATATATATATATATATATATTAGTCGGTTTATTTATTAGTCTATTATTTGAATTTATTCAGAGAATCTGTCTGTACAATTTAGATTCCGGCAGTCATTACAAACACCATCTTCTCGATCGGTCCAGACACATTTTCATCTCTTCTATTTCGATTCGTTGGAAGATATATCCCTCGGTATAGCGTTTATATTTTCAAGCAGAAAGAAAACAAGTAAAAGTGTGAGACGAAAGAACTGTCTGTGAGTTTTCCGTGTTTGAATAAGCGTAAAAATTGGTGAATCGGACAGGCGAGAAGACGTACACACCAGATGGCTGCTTCATGGCACGGGTCGGACAGATCAAGGGGCGTAACTCGTTTCATCTTTGATTTAGCTCGACGCCATTTGTATCAAATGAGGCAGTCAGTTGCTTTTGCAATTCTGCGATAAAAAGGGAAAATGGATACGCCTGTATGTACGTATGCCAGTCTTTATAATTCTATATCAGTTTTTTCTTATCACTTTAAGTATTCCAGACTGTATCGAGATACCTAAATCTGTTACTATCTATCTATCTATCTATCTATCTATCTATCTATCTATCTATCTATCTATCTATCTATCTATCTATCTAGGATAAATAGATATATTTATCTATAGAATTTATTAAACATATACTAACTTTAATTTAATGATTAGAAAAACAGTGACAATAAATTTTAATGTTCTAGTCTAAAAGCAAAACATTTAAACGACGCAAATTTATATATATATTAATGTATTAGGACCTTGAATAAGTTCTCGTTGTTTTCCAACAGATGGGCTGTAATTTCACTTTGTAACACATAAGAAAATACTATAAGCAAGCTTGAAATTCACTGTATCTCATTTAGCCGAAGTGTAAACAACTTAGTTTTACTAGCATTATACATGTCAGATTTTGTGCCAAAGAAAGTTTATTTGCGTGGATTTTTACTGAGCTACTTTATTCAAAAGAAATCTCCAGCTGAGGTAGAGAGAATTCTTGTTGAGACTTACGGTGACCATATCTGATGGGAAAAAAACATGCAGAGATTTGTTTAGACTATTCAAATATAATGATTTTGTTGTTGAAAATAAAGAACGCTCTGGCGCACCGACAAAGTTTGAAGTCAAAGATTTGAAGGCATTACTTCATGATGAGTCATGTCAAGCGCTCGCTAAACATCCAAAAAAATTACGAGTTGATCACACAACAGTTTCGAAACTTTTGAAAGCATTAGGAATGATTCAAAAGCCAGGATATTGGGTGCCATACGAGTTGAATTCGAGAGACTTCGAACGGCGTCTTGTCCCGTGTGAATAACTGCTTCAACGGCAGAAAAAGAAAGTGTTTTTGCATTGTATCGTGATAGGCAATGAAAAAAGGATGCACTACGATAACCCTTAGCGTAGAATACTGTGAGGTAAGACCGGTCGTGCATCAGCATTAGCGGCAAAGCCGAATATTCATGGTTCGATATTTCTGCTCTACATTTGGCGGGATCTGCTGGATGTAGTTTATTATGAGTATCTCAAACTGACCGAAACCATCACGGAAGGTCGCTATCGATAAAAACTGATGCGCTCCAGCTGAGCTTTGAAGAAAAACAGCATGGACACGACAAATGGATTTTGACATCGTTAGGCCTCATGTTGTAAACGAGTTAAAACATACGTAGAAACCCTAAATGTAAAGTCCTACCCGATTCTCCGCATTCAGCCGACATTGCTCAACCGATTTTCAATTGTTCCGATTGATGGCACATGGCCTGCCTAAGCTGCATTTTCATTCTTATGAACATAACGAAAATGGGTCGGCTCATAGTTTAATTTTTCCAACTTGGAATTCAAATGCTGCCAGAAAGATGGAAAAAGTAGTTGCTATCGATGGACAATACATTCAGTGGCATGTTGCTTACTAATTTTTGTAAATAAAACCATACTTTTCATTACTTTCTCCCGCAAAGAGTATGCAAGTACACGAAAAATGATTTAGATCTAAACCAGTGAAGAAACACGGCTAAATCTATTGAATACTTAACGACAATAACAAAAGAAAAGGCAATGCATGTTCATACAGCTTTAAAATGTCAACTTTTACCTGTCTCTGAAAATTTATTATATGATGCATTAAACTTAGCTAAAACTTACTGCCCAATTATCGACTAAGAGTTCAATAGACTCAAACATGCAGAAAAATCTATTCTATTTCATGATGGCTGTCTGTGGATCAAAGATATCAATCCAGATTTCTGCATTGCTGTGGGAGAGCTTGATTCTGCGGAGGCCTGTAATTTGGTGGGTACTTTGTAATGATGGAGACTTAGGTATATCTTCGAGATAAAAAAAAAATGGTGGATTAATCCTCCTACGAAAAACAAACCCAAAACAAACTGACCGACTAAAAAAGGACTTGGTTATTTTTTTTTAATTATCACCAACTGAAAATCTCAACCACCACTAACACTACAGTGATCAATTTTCTTGTTGTAACCTCAAACTTTTGGCCTTTACAAATCATACACTAAATATTCTTAGAATCACAAATACGTTTACAAAGATCCTAACCACCACGACTACAGAATACTAGACAATATTCATAAATCTATCCAATTCAGATTATCAACTAACTCTAGGAATAAGTTCATTTTTGATAACAGTAAAATGAAGTATATTAATGTCTTAACTAAAAACAAATACAATGTAAGTTTAAAATGCTCTGATAAAAGTAAAGAAAGCCAAACATAACATCACATGGATTAATCCACCTTTTAGTTTAAAAGAAAAACATCGCAAAAATTTTCCTAAATTTAATCCAAGGACATTTCAACCATTCTCCTATACTGAGAAAACATTTTCAACAAAAACAATGTTAAAGTTAAATTTAGCTGGTCAAGAACTTCGCGAAATATATCTCATTACATAACATTGTGATATTAAATGAAACAAAATAATAGTAACTCAATAATCAATATAGTACCCCTACCAAGAATAATTCTAACTGCAAAAAAATAAAAAAATAAAAAATAAAAAAACAAAAAAAAAAGCACAATCTGCCCACTGAAGTGTCAATGTATGACCGAATGTACAATTTACGGAAGTAGCATTCATTCTGAAGACGTTGTTAAATCTTATTTTTCTTCAATAGACAACAATTTCAAAAATAAATTCTATGACTATAAATTGAATTTCAATAATAATAAATCCAAGAAGGGCACTGGCCTCTCTAAATATTTTTCACAATTAAAAAACAATAAAAAACTTAATTATTACCTGGGATGCCATCGCGAAAATAAATCTTATAAGGCGATGGAAAAAAGATGCAACTTATGCCTTTTAGAAAAACTTGTCATCTTAAAAACCTGAATAACCCAAATATATTAAACAAAAGAAGTACATTAATGGTGACATGAAAAATTTAGAAATAAATAACTGTTCAAATATTTAGACCCTGACTAACTTTACCTCTCTTTTCACATTTACTGTTTCAGTTCTTGTTTTTACTATTTATTTGTTTATTTTTATTTTTATTTTTTTATTATTTATTTTTACTTATCTTTCTCTCGTTCAATTTCTTTTCTTTATTAATTATTTCATGCATATGCAAACAAACACACACACACACACATATATATATATATATATATATATATATATATATATATATATATTAAATATTTAATATTAATTTTTTCTTTAAAACTACCAGGATTTTGCTTTCATTTTTAGGTTTCAGTATGAACCAAATAAAAATGATGCATTTTATTAATGAAAAAATTGACATCACCGGCTGATAATTTATAACGACGTTAAACAACGCTAGTATCAAAACGAATGTAGTTAAAGAAAGCGGAATGAAAGGACTAAACATAAACTACAAAAAAACTGAATGCAGCCCAGAATACCAACTAGAATCGGGGTTACTGAAATCAAACCATGACAGAAATTTAAATACCTGGGAAGTGTGGTAACAGAGTATGGAAAGTGCGACACTGAGATCCGAAGATGTATTGGCCAAGGATGCAGTCCAAAAGCTGAGTAGAGCATTGAGAAACAGGAAAATTTCGTTCGAAACAAAGAAGACAGTACTGAATTGTTATGTGATGTATGACTTTTAATATAGCATTAAATGCTGACAAATCTCATCAAAGATGAAGGGAAGACTTGAAGCAACCGAAATGTGATTCTACAGAAGGATGCTGAGGATACCATGAACCGAACATATGAGCGAAATTGAGGTTTTGAAGAGGATTAAAACGAATGGACACTGATACTTAACATCAGGAAAAGATAAAAGTTCTGGGATAAAAATGATGAAAGAGGGCTTGGAGAATATGATACTCACAGGACAGTTAGAGGGACAGAGAGACAAGGGAAAGCAGTGCATGACATACTTGATGGGCTTGAGCAAGTGCATGGCAGAGCAGGGTTTGGGAAGAATAACAAAAGAAAAGGTGTTAAGAGCTACAAGGCATAGGGAAAAGAAGAGGACCATGATTGCTAATATCCTGAAGGGACACGGCACATAGAGGAAGAAGAAGAAGTGTATGGAGAATTAGTTCATAATGTCTATAGTCCAGAGCGCCTTTTCTTAATATTTTACCTCTTTTCAAGGAGATTAATTTTCTATCGAAGTTTTCTCATCTAAACTTATTTATAAATGGAACTTTGTCTGTGTGTTTGTGTGTATCTGTGTGTGTGTTCGTTACCTATAGACACCTAAACGGCTGAACTGATTTTCTTGAAAATTTACACAGTTGTAATATTAGCGTCTGCGAGTGTTCTTAGCTAGGTTTTGTCTCGAGGTACCCCGATAAATATCGAAAATCGATAATCGAAAAAATCGGATTATAGAAGGAGTGGTCCGATTTTAATCAAATTTGATACACTCATAGACAAAGATATAAGAAACGATATTCAGAAGTTTCAAGGTTTCAGCTCTTACAATAGTGCAGAAAATCGATAATATATATATAAAAGGCAAGATTTTTGTGTGTGTGTCTGTTTATCTGCCTGTATGTCTGTATTCTTTTCAGCCCTTTTATTTTAGACTTTGCTTCGAGTTTTGCTGTAAGTAGGTATAACTGTAGTTCTTAGTCTCAGCCATGATACCATTTACTCAGAGGACTTATTTAGCCTTCAAAATTCAGTTTATGACAAAAAAACTTATTTGATATCGATACCAGGGAAATCAAAATTTGACTTACATCCATTCATTTTTCTTTCAGTCTACAGTTTCGCTTTAACTGGAAACAACTATTGCTTTTTAGTCTTTCGTGCCAACGTCCAAAGAGTCTGAGCTCCAGGAACATGGATTAGTTTTAAAGCTTTCATTACAGCCGAGCAACGCCGGTCTATACTGCTCGTTCTCTATATATCTATGTTTATGTGAGGCCTTTTCACTGATTCTTAGTTGAGGCCTTTTCATTTGATTCTTAGTTGAGTTTTTCTTTTCTTTCTGAACAAAACCAATACGCTTGACCGCGTTTTACATGGTGCTTTTAAATAAGAAGTTTTTCTAATGTCTTTTTATTTTAAAGAGGTGTTTTTACTAACTATAACTTGTCAACGAGGTTTTTAGTTATCTCTATATATATGTCATTCATTAAAGGATAGCAGTTCGGTTTTAGAGGTGTTATAATTCACAATCCATTTTTTTCCTAACTTAGCAACTGACCAGGGTAATGCTCAGGAGCAACTGCTTGTTTTTTACGGTGTCAGACCTATAATCTGATATTTAAAAAAAATGAATAGTTGTATCATCAGCTTACGTATCTAATTGGGAACTCATGACATCGGAAAAGTCGTTGATGAAGATAAACAATACACATACAAAGATATGCCTTTAGATATCCCGAAGGCGTTTGAGGGGGTTTCGCATGCTGGTTATGTACGCAAGCTCAAGGGCTTCTGTATTACAGGAAAAGTGTTTAATTTAATGAACTCCTTGCTGTCAAGTCGTGAAATGAAGATCGTTTTGCACGGGATCGCTTCCAGACTCTTTCATACAAACGCGCGTGTCCCTCAAGACTCTATCTTTCGCTGTTTCTGTTCTTAATCAGTGATCTTACTGAACACATCAGTTCCCAAGTAGATATTTATGCAGATGGCATCACCATTTACTCCTGTCTTTATAGTAAATCCGTCAGATTTGGCAAAATAAACCTGGCCATTGCTCCTGAAACGGACCTCTAAGCAGTGCTTAACTGGAGCAGTAAATGGCTTGTAAGACAAAAGTGCTCTCATTTAAACACCACAGACAAACTATACTGCCCGCAATCAACATAGTCGATACTGGTGAGCACTACAATCCGCTTTTTGGCTTTACTTTTCCAACCAAAGTGGAATAACTACATCCAAACAATAGCTGAATTTACTGCAAGAAAAGTAGGTCAATGTGTTGTGCCAGATAATTCTTTCTCGTTAGAGTCTATTTTACACATTTATAAAGCAATCATTCGTCCGTGCATTGAATACTGTTACAATATTGGGTGCTTCTGCTAATCATCTTGAAATTCTTGAAAAAAATAACAAAAAATGATCTGCAGTCTAATCGATCCTGACTTGGCATCTCCACTTCAATCACATTCTCACCGACGTAACTTGGCTTCCCTCTGTCTTTTCTACAAATATTTTCATGGCAACTGCTCTGATGATCTTTTTTTCTGGTGCCCCAACCATAGGGATTGAAGCGTGCTACTACGTTGACATCGAGGTCCCACTCTTTTACCGTTGAAATTGTTAAGTGTAACCGCCAATTCTACTCTAACAGTTTCATTAATATCACTTCCCGCCTTGGGAACTCTCTTCCGTTTACTTGCTTCTCTGATAGTTACAATACCTTAAAATTTATATGCAACGTCAGTTTCCATCTATATATTTTTAAATCGACTTCATCTTATATTCTTTTCTCAGTATTTACTGCACCCATTTTTTTTCACTTTCGCTCCTTGTAAGCCTTTGTGTACTTGCGTCAATTCTTCCGCCTTGCTTGAAGTGAAATGATTGATACATAAACACACACACACACACACACACACACACACACACACATATATATATATATATATATATATATAATTATGGCTGATGGTTTTTGCGTATGTATGAATACCATAGTAGCCGATTAAATCTCTAGAAACAGTTCTGTATCTGTAATATACTTGGGACAACCTCTGGTTTATCTTGCATTTATATTGAGCGGACATTAGTTTCAGTTTGTGGGCTTGGTATCCTAACCAGAGATTAATAGTAGTTGGACAAATATAGGATGTACGTGACTCCAGTAACAATGATTTTTGATTTTCTATTAACATACCAGTAAGGTTTTTTTGATAATTTCGATCATCCATTTTCACACGCAAAGTAGTGAAGTTTTATTACACTTCCTAACGGTATTAAGAAAGGAATCATCTTCTTAACAAAGCGAACGCTAATTTTTAACCGATGGGCTACGTGTACCATTTATATATATATATATATATATATATATATATAGTCATCAGCAGACAGATCAGTTTCGCCGTATCACAGCTCATTTACATAAAATTTACATAAATTTTTTTCATATCGTCTGATAAGCTTAATAGCATTATCGTTGAAAGAGAAAAGAAATGTTTTTTATTTAATCCTTTCTGAGCTTTCGGCTTACATCAGCCATTATCAAAGATGAAAATAGTGTTTGTTGTAACGGGCAGTTTCGCGGACGAACGATAGTAGTAGTCGTCTATTTTGTTTGTGTGGAGGATTGGCGAACACTTGCGAAAATCGCACTACAGCTTGTGGCATCTCACATGACCACATGAGTGTGAGGGGGAGAAGTATTATGGAAAGCCATTGGGATAACCAATCACTTCAGTTATCTATTATGAGCCTTTGATATATATATATATACATATATATAAGTAAAATAGTTGCTGGTTGGGCCATCAGACGGTAGATAAAAAGTGCTCAATGCCTAAAAAAAAAAAATGAACTGAATATGTACAGCTAACAATATGTCAAAGAACCGAAAGCACACCACTTGCTTGCTACCTAAGTTTTGGCCACGCCAGTCTTTTCAGCTCTCTCTCTTTCTATCTCTCTCTCTCTCACTCTCTCTCTGTGTATATATATATATATACAAACACACAGACACACACACAATATATATATATATATATATATATAGAGAGAGAGAGAGAGAGAGAGAGAGAAAGAGAGATCAACAAGTTGATTTCCGTGGTTAACACTAAAATCGACCCCACTTAATCGAAAGCGCGTATACTGAGTTCTTCATAAATAAAGGACATAATAATTGAATAAAGCATACAAAATTTTCTTTGTCATGGATATTTAATTGAGCATGAATAAAAAAGGAATGCTGCGCAAATATACAATATATAAGTTTGTGTGGGTTTGTGTGTGTGCGTACGCGTTTGTGTGTGCGTGTGTGTGCCTAGTAATCCGTTGGCAAAATGACCATCCAAGCAGCCAACTTTCTTTCACAGGTTGAAAAAAAAACCCAAAATACTTTAATATTTTGAATCCCATCAGCATTCATGCCTGAAAAAATATACTAACCAATCAAATTCTAAGACTACTTCAGCAAACGCTCTGATCTCAAAACAGTCGGAGCTGTAAACAAAATATACAGGAGCGCACAAAAAATGATTTTATACCAAATAACACATACAGCAGACAGGGAAAAAATGATGCAAACACCAATGACATCGTTAGAAAGAACGAGTTCTGATTTATTGAGAACATTATAAAAAAATTGAATTCAACCGATTCGGGTGATATAAGCAGATTCCTCACCAAATAAAACAGCCAAAAATTAAAAGAACAATGGAACAACATAGAAACAAATACACCAAACCTAAAGGAATAGAAATTTGAAAACGAATCTTGTCTGGATTAAAGCAAATATCCAAGAGAAAAAGAAGGAACATTTCAAATGATTCGAAAACATCAACGTTGAGGGACATAAAGACTTCACTCTACAAAACGACTGTACTACACGCACGAGGAAGAATGGGTGCATGCAAATGAGTAAGTGTCTGTATGTGTATATGAGACTGTGGAAAAGATGAATGATGTGTGCGTGTGAATAAGAGTGTCTGTGAGTGTGTGCATACGTGTGTGTACATGTGAGAGTGTGTGCGTGTGTGAGAGATGAAAGATTAGTGCATGTGAATGATAGGTAGGAGAGGGAGTGGATGCATGAGAGTGTGTGTATGTGAGTGTGAGTGAGTGTTTGCATATGCGTGTGTGTGTGCGAGTGAGAGAGAGAGAGAGGGAGTGTGTATGTGCGGGTGCGTGTTTGTGTGTGTACTTTTTGTGCGTTTGTGCGCCCTATGAAAAATGTTTATTTCAACCGTATGGCAATGTTCGATACACAAACCCAGAAGCAAGCCAAATTTTCCAATTCTTATTTCCAAGGTTTAGCTATGTATTGAAGGTTTATCTTTCTAAGTTTTACTCAACCATTATTTATCCACCCTATCCTCAAAATTTTCACTTCCTATCACCTCTTACATTCGTATCACCACTTCATTTATTACGCCTCTACATTGAGTGGCTCTACAGTCTTGTATTGGAGGAACTTTCGTCTAAAAAGCAAAGGAAACAAGATTGTTTTCTGTCAATTTCAGTAAATATCTGTTACTCATAAATGACTGCATGATATCCGGTGTCACAAGACCAGACACCCGTTTTCATACAATATCGCCATCTTATACCTAAACTTATACAAACAGAGACGTGCACACGCTTGTCTTTCCTAAAATGACTCAGCAGAATATAATGAACACGTCGATCTGATTGAATAAACGAACGTGGAGAAATCAACACCAGCTAGAAATGAAGATGTGTTCAAACAACCACAGCAATCTTGACATTCACTGCTTCAAAGGAAGCCATATTACTTCATTTCCTTTTTCACCAACCCTACTTGACACCATCTTAACTTTAGTGCGTAGCAACACCTGAAACTTCATTGGTAACGCTCAGATGACGTCATTATTATGACGACAACGTGACTTTGTGATCATATTCGCTGTCTTCATCTTAGCTTATGTTTGATTTCAGACTTAATAACAAATTTTGTAGTTGCATTATTCATAGATGTAATATTTTATTAAGCGAGAAAAAAGTTGTTTTTGTGTGTGCCTAACAATAACTCCCTACAAAATACTGCTTCTCTCGCTTAAAAGATCGTAGAAATAAGAATAATAGAAGAAAATGGTATTGTAAAAGGAGGAGCCGGTTATAAAAACCGTCTTCTAAATCTTTAATTTAAAAAAGTATCTTCTGAGAAAGAGACAGTTTACAATTCTAGGGCATATAATGAAGAAAGAAATCTTAGCAAATTTGACACTCGCAGTTCCTGTTGACGGCTTGTACGGAGAGAAACTGGGTAAGCTACCAAACGAGTTTGGTATAATGATTAGGAGAACAGAGAGTAATATAAAAATATATTGCTAAGAGCAACAGATTATATAAAGTAGAGGAGAGTCAGGATTACTACGCCCTCAAAGGGCGTGGTACATAGAAATTTGCATTTTTATGATTGAAGCTCTGCCAGTTAGCTATATTTAACCTTTTTCAAATAATTATAGGCTTAATATTTTTTCATGTTTTTCGGAAAATGCGGCACTGAAAATTAAAGCGTATTGAGATGGAGATAGATACCTTCCAAGAAAAACTTTGTTAAAAACAAAGAAAAATATGCTAAACTTTTATGTAATATCAGCTCTCCTTTATATAAATATATATATATATATTAATTATTTTACCCCAAATAAGACGGGACTGCAACTAGTGCGCAGGAGGTTGCAATGAGAGGAAAGGCTAGGGTTATTGAAGAACAGAAGATGAAAGGATTCAAGATGATAGAAGATGACGACCGACGTTGCATTTTAATTTTTTTCAAGTTTGTAGTTATAAGGAAAGCAATTAAACGGGAGTTCTAGAGGCAGGAAGCGCGAAAAAGAAACTGTTAGAGTAGAAGAGGAGTTTATATTTAACTGTTTTAACGCAACAAGAGTAGACCCTAGGTGCCAATCTAGTAGCACGCTTAAATTCACAAGGTCAAGGCACCAAGGAAAAAACGTGAAAGAGCAATTGCCATGAAAATATTTATAGAAAAGACAGAAGGGAGCGACATCACATGGGTGAGAAAATGAGTGGAGTTGAGATGCAGGAACGATTACGTTGTAGATCTTGACTGAAGGCTGGACAATCTCCTCAAAAAAGAAGAAGCTTGAAGCAATAGAAATGTTGTTCTACAGAAGGATGCTTAGGATATCATGAAGTAAATATGCGAGTAACGTCAATCGAGAAAATGAAAACACAAATGTAACTAATACTTGACATCGGGAAAAGACAGTTAAAAATTGTTTATATCTGGGATGTTTCTAGTTAAGAAAAAATAAATTATGTTTTTAGTTTGAGTGAAATATTAAGTGTTATCATTCTTCTTATATGGACAATATACTTCTAGATGAAAAAGAGATTTGAAGCAATAGAAATGTGGTTCTACAGAAGGATGTTAAGAATGCTATGGATTTAACATGTGAGCAACTACTAAATTTTAAACAAAATAGAAGCAGAAAGTACACATACTGGAAGATACAGCTAAAGTCTTTCGGGCACATAACGAAGAAAGAGGGCTCAGAAAATTTGATACTCACTGGACAGATTGAAGGCAAGAGAGATAGAGGATAACAATGCTTAACCTACATAGTGGGTTTTAGTAAATAGATGGCCGAGCAAGGTTTAGGAGAAATAAGAAAAACAACATTATTAGGAGCTCCAAAGGACAGAAAAAGTAGAGAGCGAAAATTGCTAACGTTCTGAACGGGCAGGATACATAGAAGAAATGTTTGGTCGCTTTTATTGAAGATAAGTAAAAACAGTTATCGTCTGTAGGTTTTCAATTTTCCAAGGATCTTTGGAATATAGTAACCATCCTAATCTATCACTCGTATATGCTATAATATCTTCAGTTCTCTGGAAGTTTCATACATTTTTCAGAATTTATTCGATTTTAATTTCGATCTCGAATCGACTAGAATAACCCAACCCCTCCTATGCTTAAGATTAACTTCTTAAACGGCCTGAAGACACATGAATGTGTGTGATCTCCCAATTTCATAATGATTGATCGATTCTGAGCATCCCCATATACTCAGAGGCATTTCTGTTTCATTTTTGTTGCCTTCCATAAAATGACTCAGAAGAATATAATGAGCACGTCTATCTAATTAAACAAAAAGCCGTGAAGAAATCCACACCAGCTAGAAATGAAGATGTGTTCATATGACCACAGGAATCATGGTATTCACTGCTTCAAAAGAAGCCATATGAGTTCGTTTCCTTTTCGCCAACCCTACTTGACACCGTCTTAATTTCAGTGGGTAGCGACATCTGAAACTTCATTGGCTGCGTACAAATGACATTATTATTATGAAGACAATGTGAGTTCGTGATCTTCCCTGATGATTTTGACTGATGTTTGATTTCGAATTTTTAAGAGCCAGTCACCGGTTTGCACTGCAACTATGCTGAGTCGGCCTTAGTTACAGTTCAAATACATGCCCGCATGGCAATATAAGGCTTTAAATTCAGAGATACCCTTTTATGCTATTTGAGATAATCAAGTGTACCCTGTTATTTAACCTATAGCTAGAGAGGAGAGATGGATGCATATATTTCCCCAGGTTATCTGTGCGAAAGTTTATGCAACGATATCTCCGATTTCTCGTTTTTATCCTTCACCTTCGTCAAATCCATTTAATGGCCAGAATAATAAAAATGAAATGATAGTCAATGAGTCATTGATTCATTTTTTAAGGTTTATCAACCCTTGGTAGGCCTTAATAGGTTAAAGAGAGAAACTTATATTTCATAGTATTATTTTTTAGAAACCTATCACTAATACTAGATTTTGATTTTAAATATTTTAATCAATACCAGATTTTTCCTATCACTTTGTCTATAAGCGAACGTTTTCTTCTTGCTGTGCATTTCAGAAAGTGGCCGTTCGTAGCTCTTCACAATTTCATATCATTTATAGGTCTTAGTAAACTGGGATGCTAGAAGGTGATACCACCCGAGGAACAACTGCAGTTAAGAGGTGATTCCACACTTCTCAAAACCTTCCGATCAGAGACTTTTCTGCTGGATGTAGTTTATCGTCATAACCATTATGCCATTAGAATAGAAAAATATGTCTTCCAAAAGTGAAGCAATGTATTAAGGAACAGAAGATTTTCCAGAGAAACAAGGAACAGAGCACTAAAATATTATGTAATATCGGTCCTCCATTATGGTAGTAAATGTTAGACGATCAACTCGCAGATGAAAAAGATATTGAAGCAACAGAAACATGGCTCTTCAGAAGGATACTGGGAATGTCATAGACCGAAAAGCTGAATATATTGGAAGTTTTAAGGAAAATGGAAACAAAACAAGATTACAGTTAGAATTAGAAATATATATAATGAAAAAAGAGGGCATGGAGGATTTGACACTCACAGGACATGTTGAAGGTAAGAGAAGCAGAGAAAAGCAGCGTGTAACTTGCCTACCGTGCTTGTAGAAATGGATGACTGAGACATTGATTTGTTAAGATATCTGGTGTTCTAGGTAAGAAAGAGCCCTCCTTTGCTTCCTTTTTCTGAGTTCCATTAGATTCCATTGTAAAGAATTGAACCACAGGTTCATCACTCTAAAACCATGACTTCACTACACTAGATGAAAATCTGATTTCTCTAGCAACTACGTTTTGTGGGGTGGAGTTACCAAAGACACGCCCAACTTGTTTTGAATTAAGAGTTGACCATCTGTGCTGGTTACCAAGGCCAGTTTACCATACTGTTTAATCGATAGCTGATAAAAGAATTTTATGCCTTTCCCACGAGTATTGATGCGAAAGGGAACCCAGTCGAAATTTTACCTCGGCACATTGATTACACTATAATGCTATCCGCACATCAATTGGAAACAAGAATTTGTTCAAATTTGCAATTTCCCAAATAATATTATTTTTTCTGTCGTATAGGAAAACAACAGTTAGTCCTAGGTATGACGATAAACTACATCCGGCAGCAATGCCTCTGCTAAGCAAAGCATCTGCTGCCTTGTAGGTCCTACCTCTTTAGGCAATGACTAGAAGAACGTAACTTTAAAAACAAATGAAGCTCTGAGAAGATGGACGTTGTAACATCAACATCCTCGATGTCACTTTACACAATATCAATAAAACATTTCAGCCGATAATGTTAGCCCAAGAAGGCGCAGCGAGTCACTTTCCTGGAGGTTAGTATTAGATAGGCTGATGTGAGGTAGAAAGAGGTAAATAATCTTTTAGATTAGTGTTCTTTACACTTGTCAGAATCCCAAAATATTGACAAGTTATCGATTTAGAAAGGGGGTGCTGTCTTCATAACAGCGATGCAATGTAAAATCGATCCCAGATTTTGAAGAATTGTCAGCCAAGTTTAAAATTGCCACCTATGAAACTGTGCTGTCTGCATTGATTAAATAATTTACTTTTTACAAACTGATTTTTAAAATAAAACAGATATATACACTTTTATGTGTCTTATTTTAATAAAGTATTCAAACTATTCAAAATTTTCTAACAATAAGAATTGACAGGTAAAATCGATTCTGTTCATTTTTTCTTTAAAGGTTTGTCATTAAAGAACAAACACATATGTACATATTTAATTAAAGATCAGCTTTTTCCCAAAAGTATAAAAATGCTCTGGCAGAAATTATTGCTCTCCAAGAGAAGAAGATTTCTTCAGCTATTTCCATAGAATCAGTTAAGTTTCATACGTTATAAACACTTGGGCGATCATGTCTCGAAGGATACATGACTGACTGGACAGAAGACTTTGGTTGCCGAGCAAGTCTATAGAACCTGATCTGTCCTTGGTATTTAATCTGTAGTTGGAGGGAGAAGAAACGGATTAGAACTTTTCCTAAGAGTATTTGCGAGTAAGTGAATACAACGAATAGAGTAGTTAATATTAGAGAAGTGTATCTTCAAATATCCAATATTCAAATATTAAAAGATCGAATCTTTTAAGTTATATACATTAATACAGTATATAGATTTTTCATCTTAAATAAATAATACCAACGGATATCAATGGTATAAATCTCAGTTTCAAACGTTATATTTGTAAACAGAACTGCTCATTTTCTATAATTCTTCAAAGTCAGGGACTGATTTTACACTGAATCTTCATTCTGAACAGGGCCAATATATAAACTTAATGAATAATCCATACTTTTTATTCTGACAAGTGTCGCAACATAAGGAAGACCTGAAGAATGCTAAATTTAAAAAAAATGTTAACAAAAAATGGTTCCCTATTTTTTACGCATAGACCGACTTGTTTTAGTAGAACGGTTTAATTATTATTATTATTAAACGAGTAGACCGGTGCCTTAAAAATGACGACAGCATATTTATATCGATATGCCGTCTAAAGTTTTTTTTTTTAAATCATGTCACCCCAAGCAAGGCATTCCACTGCCACTATAGTCTAGGGGGTTACACAGGGCCATAGACGATTTAGGATGTACATAGGGGGAGAGTTGGAGAGAATGGGAGGGTTAGTGTGTTAGGAGGTGTCTATTGACCTTACATTTAAACTCCTGGAGGTTATAGCCGACGAGAAAGCAAGCATGCGGACGGGAATTCCACAGGCGGGAAGTGCGAGAAAAGAAGCTGTTGGAGTAGAAATTGCGGTTACACTTCATCGGTTTCACTGTAAAAGGGTGGGACCTAGTTGCCAATCTAGTATCTCGTGCAAATTCACACCTAGGGGGCACCAGTGATTTAAGTTTATCAGAGCAGAAGCCATGAAAGTATTTATAGAAGAGGCACAGGGAAGCCACGTCACGCCGGTGTGAGAGTGACTGCAGGCGGTCATCCAAGTCGGTATCAATCACATTACAGATTCTTCGCTGTATTTTGTCAAGAACCTCGAGGAGAATAGCAGCGGCACCAGACCAGATGTGGCAACAGTATTCAAAACACGGGCGGATGGTAGATTTGTATAAGTGCAGGATAGATTCAGACGGAAAGAATTTCCGGGCCCTTCACAGAGAGCCGACTTTCATAGCAGCGGATTTAGCAATGGATTCGACGTAGTCATTCCACTTGAGGTTCGCTGAGAGTGTCAGGCCAAGCAAGCGTAGTGTTTTACTCTCTGGGGGGGGGGGCATGCCTGTTCCATGTTAATGGAAGGGAGGTGCGGTTGTCTGTGGTGGTTAATTGACAGCAGCTTCGTTTTGGAAGAATTGAATTTTACGAGCCACTTCCTACCCCAAACCACCACGGATTGGAGGCCCTTTTCAAGCTCAGCCGCGAGGTTCGCCTTGTCATCAACACCAGATTTTTGATCGAGGCGAGCGTATACTGTAGTATCATCGGCGTACATGCCTACATGTGATCTTATGGCATCGGGGAGATCATTGATGTAGATTAGAAAGAGCGTAGGACCTAGGATAGAGCCTTGGGGAACACCCGCATTTGTAGGGTAGTTCTGGGAGGCATGTCCGTTTAAAACAACCTTTAGTGTGCGGTTGGAGAGGAATGACTGGATTAAGTCCAACAAAAATCCAGTAATGCTGTAGCTTCGCAGTTTTCGTAGAAGGCCGGCATGCCATACTCTGTCGAATGCGTTAGAGATATCCAGGGCGACAGTTCGGGCTTCACCATTCTTGTCGAGAGCCTGGTGTATATACTCGGTGATGGTCGTTAGTATATCAGCAGTAGACCTGGTGAAGCGAAAGCCATACTGTTTGTCCGAGAGGAGCCCGTGGGCCGTGAGATGCTGAAAGACCTCGGCATTGATAATGGCTTCGAACACTTTGCCGAAGATCGGAAGAAGGCTGATAGGGCGGTAATTTGCTTGGTCCGAGGGTTCACCAGTGTTCTTGAATATTGGAACCACAGAAGAAGACTTCTAACAGGCAGGAAAGCAGGAGGAAGATAGGCAGAGGTTGTAGAGC
>JBBBDQ010001438.1:1200000-1217500 GCA_037127315.1 Ascarosepion bandense | reverse complement strand
TCACCACATGATTATGGGCGGTAACCGCGCCCCAGTTTCTAAACTAACATCGAGTAAATGACCTTTGACCAACACCATGCGTGCTTCTGCTCGAGTTTATTGTTACACATGTAACTTCATTTAATTTAATTTAATTTCAAACATACTATGTTTGAACACAGAAAAATGGCCATTATCCGCCGTACATATCATTCATAGTCTGACCGAGAAATGTTCAATAGAAAATGAAGAAAATTACCCTGATTCCAACGTTAATCCGCATGCAATTTACTTGTGAAGGATTAGAGGTTTCATCTATATTAATTTAGTCTAAAACAATGGACCCGTGACTCGTAGTTCCTTAGTTTGTACAATGCTTTCCATTCCCTGAACTACTTCCTCTGGATTCGAATCCAAGCATATCTGATTAGTTGACATCTCTCTGTTTAGCTCAGAGACATTTGAGTGTTGAACACCCGTTGACCCCGGAGTACTATTCACAACGGATAACTCAATTTCCTTTCCCGAAGCACTGTTGCTTCTTTTACACTTAAAAATCCGCTTCCTAGCTATTATTCCAAGGATTATCATAACGCCGACCACGCCAGCAATGACCCCTATCGTCAACCTCCTCGGGAGTTCCTCACATCCTTCACTAAATCTCTCCATATCTATCTGTTCCAAGGTATTTACTAGTTTGCGGATAGGAATCTCCTCCATATCGCGCAATTCTACCGGCATGGTGTCCACTGAAAAATTGGGAAATTTCTGCGTAATTGGGGACCAAACCACTGAACCAGAGACGAATAATTTACTTTATGCTTTAGATACTATTAATAATTTTCCACGTTTGTATCTTTCTTTTTGTTCCGATCAACTGTGGAATCTGCAGGTCTATCCGTGTCAATATAAAGTTTTCCGAAATTAATATATCTTCAAAAGATATTTCCCAAGTAACATAAATGAAAATTCACAGAGGATGTTGAATTGATGGGAACCTGCACAAAAGCATAATTCACAACCATAGAAATGTAAATCATTTTGTAGTGTACAGTCATTGAAAAGAAATCCAAAAAAAAAAAAAAGAAAACCTAACACTGCACAACCCAACGAAAACATTGTTATCAACAAGTTAATCCAATTATCCACTTTAAAGAGTAGAAGAAACTTCCTTTACATGATTTTACATTTCACTTACTCAATAAAAGTAAGATTAATTAAGCAACATACCAGTAAACTCACTTCACATATATGGTAAAATATTAACAACAAAAATAAATCATTAACTCAGATGTTTTGTACTTACAGATAGGTAAATATCTCAACTTCTTCCTCCCGTCAACCCCAAACCTATGCGCTACTCTCTACATGTAGTCCTGCACCCCCTCCGTTCTACCGAACAATCCATTTTTCAACTCTAGGGTCAGACCGGCAAAAGTATGCATTTTTTTTTCTAACTAGACTTATAAACACGAGCAGAAAACACACACACTATCAAATCAAAGAGTCACCTACCTTGGCTGAAGTCTATAGTCGCGCGGCTGCTATATATTCTCGTCTTCTTTTTTTCTTTCTATCTGGTAGTTTTAAGTCCGTTGAATTTTCAATCGTCGCCGTGGTAACCAGCTCGCATCTAACTGTTTTGTTGTCTCAAAACAGCAAGTCACTTAGGCACCAATTTCAAGTCTGTTACGCCTAGCGAATGCTGGTTCCAGTTATATCGACGAACAGACAAACATAGAAATGTATATAAAAAAATATAAGTTATATTTTTATTAATGACGATGAACCGTGTAGCATAGGGGACAGAGAATTAAGAGAGCGCGCTTCTAAGGGTTGACGGGAGTGTCGTCGTATCTGTTGTGTGTCTCTCTCTCTACTGCTACTCTGCTCTGGTCTGTCTGGTGAATCCGTGCGCCGAGGTCTTTTTATAATCTCCAAACCGGGACTTTTTCTTCCGGTTTTGCCTCGCCCACGCACGCCCACATAATTCTCAGAGACACCTGTTCTGTTTGCCTCTGTAGCCATTTCCGCTACTGCCGGAAATAAGGTCAAACAAACATCCGTTCCTTTCAACGACAGGAAACACCCCCGCTTGCATCAGCCTTCCTCGGGTGGGGCCAGATTGTTATATTACACTATCTCTATATTGACAAAAAGAAAGAAACAAAAGCAAAACAGTATTTAGTTTTAGCCGACTCTTTTCGTCTACTGACGAACTTTATGGAGGCAAAAAACGAAATGAACTTATTCAAAATAAAGTGTCTATAAACAAAATAAGATGTTGTTCGTTACTTGAAAATTATAAAACATTCGTAAGTATTCTAGTGGTCAATGTTAGATATTTAATTACGTCATTTTGTAGACTCGAATATAATTTTCTCATATGAAGTGTATTGTTTAGATTGTTATGGTGTAAGACTTTGAAATAATAGATTCAACCATTTTATTTTTATTTTTATTTTTATGTGTGTTTTATATATTGTTTTGGGATAGTCAATCATTTAAGTGCCATACGTGATACACGCTTGGGCGATCATGTCTCGAAGGAGATATGACTGACTTGGCAGAAGATTATCCCGCAGTAGGCTGCCATTGCTTCCTGCGGTAGACTGGTTTCCGACCAAAGCAATAAAATTCAATCTGTTCTGTTATTTAACCCACAAGTGGATAGAAGAAACGGATTAATACCTTTGCCAAGGGTATTCGCATAAGTGAATGCAAAGAATTCAACTGAAATTGGAACTCGGCTCCTCGATTTCAATTATTAGGAATGACCAGTCTCTTTTTCCTCCAGATATAGCAGGACAAATTGGGTTCTATAGTCTTGCTTGTCAACTAATCTAAAGCAGAAAGTAATTTCATCTACAATCAGTCTTGTTTCTTACGAAAGTGTATCTTGTATAGCACTGACAGATATATTAATATTATATATATATATATATATATATATATGTGTTATATAAATGTTATATAAATATATATTCATATTAGATGTATATATATAGGAGAATAATATTATATATTTAAATAATATTAATATATACATATCAAAAATATGTATATAAAAGTTAATACTTATAAATAATATATACACATATCAAAACTATATATATTGATATAAATGCATTAAATATATTGATAATATATAGCTGTTTTTATAATAATACTGTATATAAATATATTAATTATATATATATATATATTACTAGAATACATGTATTTTAATTACATATATTAATACTATATATTATTAATATTTATATACATATAGTATATATAGTATTAATAAATATTAGTACTATATGTATGTTATTTATATACATATTAACCTTGTACATATGAAAATTTCATTTAAATATATTTATAGTATATATAAATGTATATATATATATATGTTTTAAGTATATTAATTTTATATATATTGTATATATTAATATTATGTATATGTGCGTGATGCTTACATATATTAATGATATATATATATTCTAAATATTGGTACTATATATGAATATATCATTCATATATAAATATGTTATTTTACATACATAGCAATATGGTGTATATCATATAGATACGTTATATATTAATAAGAAGGAAATTAGTGGAAAGTAATAGACAATCACCTGAAGCGAGCTGAATATAAAAATGCTCCTCATGCCAACAATATTTCCACCGAGCTTCTCTACGGCATATGACTTTATTAAACTTCTTTTGATTCTTTCGAATTTATATTTAAATTGGGGTCATCAAGAGAGAATATGCACCGTTTCGGGGCCTTCCTCTCACATATTAATATATCATTCATATGCTATACATATATGTTTTTGTTTACTTTGATCTATGTATAAGTATTATATATACTAATGCTATATATATATTAATATATTACATATGTATACTGATAAAACTGATATCTTGTTTATACATAATAATATAATATAAAATAATGTTTAATGTTTAATATATATATATATATATATATATATATATATGTGTGTGTGTGTGTGTGTGTGTGTGTTATTTATATTTTTAACACTGTATATATGAGTTATAAATATACAATAATAATTTATATAAACATATATTTAAAAAATATTTAAAATATATTTATAAAATTTATGTATGACTATATTATAAATATGCAAAAATATATTATTAGTTTTAATGTATATATATTATACATATATGGATTCGTTGTATACAAATATTATATATGTGTATATATATTAATAGTATATTCATAATTATATATATATATTAATACTATAGCTACATAATTATGGATATATATATATATATATATATATATAATATATATATATATATATTAAAATATACAGTAATTCTATATATATTCTTCTTTGATATATACGTATATATATATATTAATTATATATGGCATATATTAATATATTATTTAAAAATATATATTAATTCTATTTATATATTTTATTATATATATATGTGTGTGTTGTGTGTGTGTGTGTGTAAATAGAGTTAAATAATTAAATATTAATAGTGTATATATATTGTCTATGTGCATATATATATAAATGTATGCGTGTGTATGTTTGTATACATATTTTGCATTATGTATTCATAAACCAATTTCATTAATATTTTAATATATTAGTATTGAAATTCTCTTTCAAATATTTCCAAATATAAGTGAAAATAAATCTATACACTTAGCCACACGAAGTGAAGCATTTTAATATCTCCTAACAAATGAGCAAATGTTTTAATGTTGTCGAAATTTTCTCGAGTTGTATTTATTTTTAATGTCATTATTTTTCAAATAATTACTAAAATATTGTATATATCTTATCAAAATGAGGAAATACACTATATATATATATATATATATATATATATATATATATATATATAGTGTATTTCCTTATTTTGATAAGATATATACAATATATATACAATATATATATATATATATATATATATATATATATATATATATTTTAAAGCTCTGCGATGGAAATGTTGTGATTAGATGTTGGTTTATCTTTTAAAAGATCATCTATTTGTTACTGGTATTTTGTTAATTTTCCTAAGGTTGACGCTTCGCAGAAATTTAAAAAAATATTAAGTGCTTCTGTAATCTTTACAAATTGCCGACAATTTTATTTATTTAAATTTGTGTTATTCCTAACGTTTCTTATCTGGTTAAACTGTGTCCACCGATAATAAAATCTTGGCTTCGTCTCCAACTTCCTTAAGTTTCTTAACTGTTAATATAGAACAATAGAAAATACGTATCCTTGTCTTTTGTATCTTAACTTTGTGTGTCATACATGATAAATGCTTAGGTGATCATGTCCCGTATCAGCTTGCCGTTTCTTCTTGCTATAGAATGCTAACCAAGGCTATATGTCTCAATCTGTCATATTATTCAAGGGCGTTTATGCATATGTGAATGTATTGATACCGACAGCGATTCGAACCCACCACTCTTAGTTTCACTTTGAGCTAATATACATTGATATCTATACTGCATATCCCATTTTTGTTTTTTTATTTCAATTCATTTTCTATCTGTATTAGATTGTTTCCTTTCAGTATAAATCCTCGACTATTCTGACATTCTTTCAAAATAGATCGAGTTCGCAAAAATCTTTCTGTCGTAACTTGCACATTCTTTCGTGCAATTTATAAAATATAAACGCATTTGTTTTGCTCTCTAATATCGTTTAAATAGTAGATATTGCATTTCTTGTTCCAGTGTCTTTGTCAAAGCCGAACTGTTCTTGTTCGATTTCCGGTGTAATTCTAGTTAGTGCCCTATGCTCCAAGATTTGGAAAATTAACTTGCTTCTATGGTTAATTATCTGATTGTCTTATGGTGGTCATATTTATTTTTAACTGGTAATGCTCCAAATCTAATGAGATCATCACGTATTTCACACTGACATACATTTCATTTATTATTTATGCGATCATATCGATACCGAATATACATCTAAGAACATTTTAATGATCCTATCTGGCCCTCGTTCATCATGTATGATGCTAATCTCATTTCAGACTTTCTAGCTCTTTTTTAATCATTGTACCTCAAGAAAGCAATAAAACCTTCTAACACATATGGAGTTACTGATTATGAAGAAATATGAGAAAAATAAAAAGTAGCAAATACGGAGGAATTATGATTGATGTATTTAATTTTTTAAGAAGAAAATACTGGAAAATAAGGAAGAAGCTAGAAGAGATTTCCCCAATCAATAATTGTGAGAGCGGAAACTATTAGCATAGATCTTGCGGTTACATCTATCCATTTAAACATGATGTGACATCTTCACTAAATCATGATGGGACCTCTTCACCAAATCTAGCATTGCACTTAAATTCATAAGGTACTCTAGGTGCCAGGTCAGGACCAATAACATTGGATATTCTATTTTTGTTTATTATAGATATTAATCTTTTCAAGAAATTGTTCGCTAACCTATTCGCGCATTCTTTGGAGGATCTTTTTTCTTTTGACATTATCTGTATTCATGCCTTTGAATTTACACAGTCTGTTGATGAGATCAGCTATTGCCCTGTTAATTGCTTAATTCTATTGTACATACTTTCTTTGTTCTGCTCACCCGTTCTATTTCCGTGCTCTTTTCATTGGGTCGTTTCTCTTTAGTTAGTCAACATTTCCTTCTAATTTCGTTTGTTATCCACTTTTTCTTCTTCATCTTCACATGGATGATCTCATTCGACGAGGTCATTTGCCACAATGAATTTGTTATCTCGTTCATGTTATATTAGATTTTGGCTCTGCCCATTTACATCTGCTCGTAATTTGGATCATTCAGACTCTATTTAGACATTGTTTTGGTCTTGTTTAGTTTCCGTAGTGTCACTCTGACATAGAGAATTGTCGTGATTACATCGACACTTGAGTATGTTCTACAGTGTAAAATTATGTTTCTTAACATTTTGTCGACATTTACGTAACGAATCTTGCTCTCTGTGTCTCATCATTAGACTCGCCGTAGGCATAGGAGTCTTAGGTGATCCTTAAACCACATATATTTATAATTATTTGAGGTTTTGTGCACCATTAGAACCATATTTCACCTTGTTTCAGTTTCCTAATATGGTTTGGTTAATTTATTTAACGGCATATCAACTTCTTATGGGTCACTTTATTCTCTTGTGAGATTTGCTCATTTTTTCTCACAAAATGTATTGCTGCTAAATTTTTTTCAATAATGTATTCCTGGTAACTTTTATAATTTAACTATTAAAATATATTAATGGACATTTGTGATGTATTTTTAGATTTTCATGCTTTGAAACTCAGATCGGGCAGTCACTATTGGCCTGTAGTTGAGATCCTAAAAGGTGTTACCACCGCTTGTCAGAATTTACGCAGTATGACACTCCTCAAAACCTCCTGATCAGAGGCCTTGATGCCGGTTATAGTTTATCGTCATACCCAGGACAGTCGTTTTCTATTTCGATTTTGCTAACTGCTTCACCTTGTTTTTTACCGACTTATATATTCAGGTCTCACATGATGATAGTGATTTCCTATTATTTAGCATTGACAAAAAGCTATCCGTGTCTTCCACTGTGCTCTATGCTGTTGATGCATATACTAAAATAATCTTCTATATGACATGCCCCTTTAGGTCGTTGACGATCGTGGCTCCCAAAAATTTTCTCTTCTGTGTAGCGCTTATTAATTTTTCCCCTTTTGTTATCTGTTCTAAAATCCTGTCCAGCTATCCATTTACATAAGTTCGAGAGATAGGTTACTCGCTTTTTCGTCTGTCCTTCTTGTGTTCAATAAATCTTGTGTGTGTCATATTTTTTAGCCCTCTTTCCCCATTAAGTGTCCTAGAAAATACTTTCTAGTGGTAATTATAAATGTCCTTTTTGATTCAATTGTATTTAAAATTTTGTTGTTGCTCATATTATATCTCAGAATACTTCTGTAGAACCACGTTTCTGTTGCATCAAATACTCTTCATTTGTGAGATGATTGTCTAGCATTCTCTGACATATATGGGCACTGATATTCTTTAACAGTTCATTATGTTTTTTTTGTTTCTAATAGCATGTTTCTGTTTCTTAATACTTCTATTTCTTAATACTTTTGCTTAGCTTTCGCTATCCCAATGCACTTTCCAATTACGATTCCAATACCGATGCTGTACTTCTGTTAAAACACTTCAGTCAGTCAATCAGTCGTGCCATACGTGATACACGCTTGGGCGATCATGTCTCGAAAGTCACATGACTTATTGGGCAGAAGTTTATCTCGCAGTAGGTTGCGATTACATTTTGAAGTAGACTGGTTACCAACCAAGGCTATACAACCTAATCTGTCCGGTTATTTAACCCATGACTGGAGGGAAGAGATAGATCAATACCTTTTCCAAGGGTATTTGTGCGTAAGTGAATGCAAGGAATTCAACTGGAATTCGAACTTGGCTCTCCGATTTACCGTTCCGAGCCGATATAAACTGCACCACATTTGCTTGATTTTGGAAATTTTAATTTCTAATTTCATTTGTAATTTTCATTTGTTCCTTTTGCTTTTCACTTCCTTCCGAAGGAGTTCTTGCAGTTTCCTTTCTGCGTCCGCTATCAACACGGGGTTATCTGGATATTTTAAAAAATCATTTTACTCCAAGCAAGGTGGGACCGCCACTGGCGTAAAGAAGGTTAAAATGAGAGAAAAAACTGGATAGAGGGTGTATTGAAGAAAGATTAAGAGATAAAAAACAGTTAAGAAGATAGAAAATGGCAGTTGAAGTTGCTTTTAATTTTTAGAGATTATTAGTAATCAGGGAAATAAGTAAACGGAAGAGAAATCCATGGGTAGGAAATGCGAGTAAAGAAACTGTTGGAGACGGTTATATTTAAGTATTTTTACGATGAAAAAAGTCATGACCTAATTGCCAATCTAGTAGCATGCTTATATTCCCATAGTTGGGGCACCAGGCAAAAAAGCTCGTCAGAGCAGCTGCCATGAAAGAAGAGACAAAATGTAGAATATTATGCATAAGTTGATAGCCACTAACAAATAACAATGGTAGCAATTCTCTCATAATCAACTTATAAGTTCGGTGAGAAGGCACATCCTTGTCGTACGTCCCTTTCTACTTCTTATATTTATTGAATTCATTTTCTATTTGTATTCAGGCATTTTATTTTCAGTATAGGTTCTGTATTATTCTCATATCTTTATCAAATATGTCAATATTACCTTTTAGTTGAAACACTTCACTGGTGTACCACAATAATAGATTGGTTAAGTCTTTCTTTTAGATTACCTAGAAGAATTTTGTCCAAGAATTGAAAGTAACCCAGAACACATTTTTTCATGTCATTTGCCATTAAGCCTACACCTCTTTCATGTTTCTCTCCGCCACCCTGTTTGCATTGCTGACAAAACCCCTTTTATTTGCCTATCTCGTTCCTCATACGCCTAGAACTGTTGATAGTCAATCTTATTATTTTTTGCTTAATAAATTCAAGCTAGCCAAATTTTTATTGTTTTTATTTGTTTCATGAGACTAACTAAGAAATATTAAAAAAGAAAAAGTGAATTTTGGCAGAGATGGCGCTCCACAACTTCTTATCATTAATTGCTCTAAAAATACTTATCTACATACTATCCCATCAAGTCACTGTTCTGAAATCTATTTACATACGTGATGTGGATCTTCGTCGCCAATTTGTTGTGGCGAAGAGTTGTGGCGAAACTTCGCCTCAATGTTGTAGTGACTCGTTTGTGCCGGAAGCAAGACACGGAACACTGGAGGTAGGTTTAAAAACAGTGCATTAGTAATTAATAAAATCAAGACTCTTCTCTGATAAAATGTATGGCTTCCGCTTCTCCGGGTCTACTGTTGATATGCTCACGACCATCACTGAGTATATACATCAGGCTCTCGACAAGAACGGCGAAGCCCAAACTGTTGCTTTATGCATCTCCAAAGCGTTTGATAGGGTCTGACACGCTGGCCTTCTATGCAAGCTACCAGACTACGGTATAAGTGGACAATTGTTTGATCTAATCCAGTCATTCCTCTCAGATCGCACAGTGAAGGTAGTATTGAACGGACATGCTCCCAATACTATCAAACGAACGCAGGTGTCCCTCAAGGCTCTATTCTAGGCCCCACTCTTTTCCTTATCTACATTAACGATCTCCCCGATGAAGAAAGATCCCAAGTAGACATATACGCAGACGACGCTACATTTTACTCTCGCCTTGATCAAAAGTCTGCTGATGCCGACAAAGCAAACCTTGCTGCCGAGCTCGAGAAGGACCCCCAATCCGTTGTGGACTGAGTAAGAAGTAGCTCGGGAATTTTAATGCTTCTAAAACTAAGCTGCTATCTATTAATCACCACAGACAATCGCTCCTACACCTCCATTAGCATAGATCAGTCTAGTCTAACTGAAAGAAAAACACTGCGCCTCCTCGGGTTAACTCTCACAACAGACCTCAAGTGGAATGACTATATAGAGTCCATAGCTAAATCCGCTGTTAAGAAGATCCTTGACAAAATCCAACGGAGAATCTGTAATGTAATCGTTCAAGACTTGACAGCTTGGATACAGTCCCTTCCTCACCGGCGCAATATGGCTTCCCTTTATCTCTTCTACAAATACTTTCATGGTTTCTGCTCATATGATCTTAGCACACTGGTACCTCCTATACATGAATTTTCTCGAGCCACAAGATTAGCAACTACGTCCGAACCTTTTATTGTGAAACCAATAAATTGTAAACGCAAATTCTACTTCATAATGTTCTCTCGCATTTCCCACCTGCGGAATTTCCTTCCGTTTACTTGCTTTGTCGACAGCTAAAATCTTCAAGAATTCAAATGTAGAGTCAATAGTCATCTACTGTCTCAATAACTTTCATCTCTCTCTCTCTGTCATGCTTCTTTCTTCGTCCACTCCACTCTCAGCAGTATTTGCGTCCTTCCCCACCCTCTTCCTGACACACCCTGTAACCTGTCACTCTTTCTCATGACTTACCTCCTATATAACTCCCTGCTCAACAGTGGGAGTAAAATGGCATTATAAAAAATGTTAATAAGTAATATAGAAATAAGTAAGTCTAAAGGTATTATTACGCTGCCTGACTAGTAGCTGTCGTTAACTGCTGTACTTGACTGCTCGTAACTAACTGCTCTTTAATCTTCTCTTCAACTCCTCTTTAACTGATCACTGGAAGTCACGCATATAATTTATATATATTCAAAGGAAGATTTCATTCCCCGCAGGAGGGTACCATAACAATATGTATGTTGCTCGCTGTCTCCTTCTGCATCTCTTCAATGTCGTCTTGTGTGTATCAAATTCGATATGTCCTCTTTCCTCAAAACGTTTTCGTAATTTCAGCTGTTTCTTCTTGACTCTCAGTGCTTATTTTTTTCTTTCCATTTTGCTTAAAGCTTACTTGTTGCTCTCATCTCCTATCTTTGGTATTCTCAGCATCTTTCTGGTGAACCACATCTCGGTTGGTTCTAGTCTATGCTTCACCTGTGAGGAGATTGTCTGACATACACTAACGGAACGTTCATGTTTCTTAATACTTTGTTTAGAAAAAGCGAAAGAAGATTAACAATGAAGAGCAAAACAGGGAAGGAATTATATCGCAGATTAGACTAAGCTTACAAGAGATAATTTTTATTTCGCAGAATTTATATAACATAGAATGAAAGAGAGTAAGAGAGAGAAAGGGTGATGTTAAAGAAGAATGCATAAGAGATATAATATGTTTTACGAAAGAGGTTTATTCAGAGGAATAAGAGATAAGGTAATTAGCTTCATGGTTTACGTCTACATCACGTTAAAACACTACTTCCCGTACTCTCAGTTAAGATACATCGAGCTTGGTCAATACATAGATCGGTAACTGCTTGGGAATATCAGGTGATGTTAGCTTGGAAGAGCTGATGCTGTTCGGAATTGTTCATCGGAGAGACCAGTTCCAGTTCGGCTCGTTATAATCATTTACACAAAAATGATCTTGGGAAAGATACGAATCCATCTCTTCTCCTTCTAGCAATGGGTTAATTAGTACAAATTATATAGTATTTGTCGATATTTCTGAGAGTAGGTATTATTTGCAGTATTTACATCATTCGGGCTATTGTCCTCATCTTTGTTGCCATTTGTACAACGTGTGTAATAAAAGGTTTGGTTCGATATTCCTAGCACCGCAAAAAAAGCGTAAAACGGCTGAAACGTCGTACAAATGGCAACAAAAATGAGAACAATAGTCCGAATAATATAAATACTGTACAATGTATATACATTAAAGCAATTACCTAAAAGAATGTGTACAAAATATTTAAACTTCGGCATTAAATAACTCATAGATATTGATATGTAGCTAAACTAAAACAACAAACCAACCAACCAATATCACCGAAGTTAAGCAACATCGAGCCTATAAATCCACCTCTTCTCTTTCCAGCTATGGGTTAATTAGTAAGTCGTGTATCACTAAACCATTATTATCTCACATGCCGAAAAGATCTTTGAATATAAAATAATTTTCTGTCTGTAAATAACTTACAAAGGATTGAAAAACCGTAGAAAATGAATTAACCAATTAACAAAACATCATTTTTTCAGATCCCCTTATTTAAAAAAGCAATTTGAATTTTGATTCGATCACTGCATGAAAAGAAAAAACTTCAATAGAAATCTAAACGATTGTCTTTTGCGTCAGATTTTAACATTCGTTGTATGTGATTCAAGCTAGGAGATTACAGAGATTTTTTTCGAATTTAATGCCCATCGGCAACGGTTGATCTAAGGCATGCTGATCCCCAACATATGATGGTTTCATCCTAAGGGATATCAATGTTCTGTTCTCGGTTCAGCATGGAACATCCAGAGTCCACGGAACCTACAAGTTAACCTCATCCGAGCTGAGATCTGAATCGGGCATCAATGGATGTCGTTAGGTGCGTTAACATAATCAATGGGGAGTACCCAGTAAAACTTAAGATACACGCAGACAGACAAACACAGACACGCACACAGACAACCGAGTAACATGAAGGTATATGAGCACATGAGCTATGAGGAAAATAATGCACTATTCTTCACACTGTCATGAGAAAAGGATCAAACCTTCAAAGACCTGAAACCACATACCCTCGAATCGGATGACATTCATTTAAAAGATCCCAGAAGTAATATAAACATTTATTTTTACATATGTAAAATAATTGTATAACTACAATTATTTTAATTAGAGGGTTTCAATTTACTTATGATTAATTTCCGATTAGATGGACTTAAGTCAAATAAAGTTTTTTAAATTTTTTTATAAATTTTGACCCTTTATTGTTCTGATAAAAAATAGTTCCAAATTACTCTAACAGTTGTATATATTGTAAAATGTAATAAAAATCGTATTTTGGGTAGGGGTTCTGCGAACCTGATACCCATAAAACGTAAATTTGACCATCTTAAAAATAAATTTATTACGTAGCATCACTAACATTAATATTGTAAAATATCCTAATGATCTTTCTTCTCGCTTTCCATTTACTACCTTCCGGAGAAGTTCTTGCAGTTTCTTTTCTGAAAAAAAGGTGCCTTCTAGTAAGTAAATATTCCTTCTTTTCTTGTAATTGGCTATGAATTTCTTCGCTTGAATCCACGTAATAAATCGAATGTTCATTAACAGTGAATTATTTCTCAAAGTGTTAGTTTTTTTTCTATATCAAACAAAACAAGAGGGGTAACAGATGAAACATTATTCCATCAATTCATAAGAAACTTTTAAACACAGAATGTTTCTAAGGCTTGTAAACTAGAAACTTAATTTTGACTGAATGGACAAATCGCTCAGTAAACTTCAAAGACATATTTATCTTGCAAGAAGTAACAGAAAACTGAGGCATTAAAATGCTTTTATTTTATACTATTATTCACCAAATGCAAGACCTAAAAACCACGCAAGCTAGAGTTTTATTAAATGAGATTTTTGTATGTGTGTAAATAAAGAAAGAGAGAAGTGCATGTTATAGCGATATGTATGAGGAGAATTCGATAGGAAAAGATCATAACAAATAAGAAAGCATCCTCGCAGGTGTATGCTTTACAATGTAACAAATTTGAGCAAGAAAGGTGTCCAAGAGACTATTTCTGTCCGCCATAGAGTTCTAATGTAATGATGGGAGGAAAGCCGCGTTATCACTTTCGGAGTTTGAAAGTGAGTGCTGGGCAACTCCAGCCAAGATATGGGAACAATACTCGGTTTTTCTTTCAGATTTATCACTCGCAAAGCTAATGAAAGAAGTCAGTTATTTCAGGATCGGTATAACGAACCGACCATTTTTTCAGTATCTTTAGTGGTGGTTCGTATTTAGGTTTTAATTTGAGGTCTGGAGCGAGTCTGTATCATAAAACACATTCTTGGCAACGAGTCTCATGTTAGCCATGATGTCAGAAGCGTAAGCTTTTAATACTGTGTCCCTTCAAAACGGTGGCCCTCACACTAGTTTCCTGTACCTTAACGCTATTCTACTTCACCATACACACCAACATTTCTACTTACCTGAGCCTGTTCATACGGATCTCTTCTTTATCTAGATATGAGAAATGAGGAATGTGTTTAAATATAAGGAAGCTTCCGTCCGCGTTTGATCCGTCCAGCTAGTGCATCACTAACACTGCGACAAAAAGTGTGGCTTTTCGCTTCGCGAATTGTTTATTATTACCACGGGTTCAAAGAAATTTGTTTATCAGTGGCGTGAAAGGTAGGGAAACGCTATACTTATTTGTAAACATTACAACGTTTACGTGAAAATAAAGACACGATTTTTATCTTTTTTTTTCTTTTCGATGATTTTCTGAAATTTGCACGAACGAGTACATGGTCGTGCGCACCTAAGTTCTAAAGACATTTTTTTTAATCATTTAACCTCAAATAACACGGGATCGCACCTAGTGCACAGGGGGTTACACTAAGAGAAAAATATACGGGGGTGTACTAAAGAAAGTATAAAAGATGAACTGGATTCAAAAAGATAGATTGCAGTTGATGTTGCTTTTAAATTGTAAAGAACGTAGCTATAAGGAAAGCAAGTTAATGGAAGGAAGTTCAGCATGCGGGAAGTGCGGGAAAAGAAAATGTTGGAGTAGAAGTGGCGGTACATTTAATTATTTCAACGGTAAAAATACGCTCCAATTGACGTGGACAAGGCAACAGGGAAAATAGCTCATCAGAGCAATTGCCATAGACATATCTGTAGAAAAGACAGAGAAAAGCTACATCGTGTAATACACATGAGTGTGCTGGTTTTACTGAATACTTTTTAATAATATATATATATAGAGAGAGAGTGAGAAATAATATATATCTATAGATATATAAAGAGAGAAATAAATAAATATATATATATATATATATATATATATATAGATACATATGTATATATATGCATACAGATATATATATATATATATATATATATATAGAGAGAGAGAGAGAGAGACAGAGACAGAGAGTTATATATATATATATATATAGCTTTAAAGAGATATTTATATATAACTATATATATATCTATATATATATATAGAGAGAGAGAGGGAGTGATATGTATATATACATATATATATATATATGTATGTATAGAGAGTGTGATATATATATATAGAAAGTGATATATATATATGTATATATCGAGAGAGTTATCTTTATAGAGAGAGTAATTCATAGATATACATAGAGAGAGAGAGAGAGAGAGAGAGAGAGAGAGGGAGAGAGTGAGTGATTCTGTAAGAATATTGTTACCGTGTTTATAATTGATGTTATTAGGTTCAGGAATTCTCTTTTTATTAGTAATACCTCTATATTTTTATTCTTCTTTTGCATGTGGATGAAGCTATTATGCCTATATTGTCAATAAGTATATCACAGATAGGTCTCGGAAGATCTCGATGAGTGTTTAAAAGGCATCGGATAGAACTGTTGTAAGAAAGGCGAAATGTCAATCTTTTCGTCAATTTTGTGGTGATCTTGCCAATGTAATTTTTTACTAATTCGGATTGTTGAGGAAAACAAGTTTTCAAAGGGCACATAAGGATTTTGCAGGGGAATTATTATTATTGAGGCTGAGGTTAGCAATTTTGAATATTTTAATAGATAATTTTATTTTCTTGTTTGAGACAGTCGGTGTTGCAAAATTTCGGATGATGAAGTGAAGATTCGTGCTGTCTGTAATTACTGTGCCTTTGGCTTTTTTAAAAAGTATTAATGTTATTGTTTTTGTCCATTTGTTTGTAGTTGCCTTTGGTTACGTTAAGAATATAAAGTTTGATATGGTAATAATGTATATATTCTGGAAAGCTGTTGTTAACAAGAGTTTGTTTCAAATTGTGGAGTTGTGGAATTCTTTAATGAAATGCGGATGAGAAGACGACTTTTCGTACGCTCTCTTGACGAAATTTTGAATAACACACGATTTTGTATTTAAGAAGACATTGACTAATAAAATTAAGGTAGCAATAATTTTTGCTAGTGGGTTTTTGTATATATTAAAATAGTGGAATTGTATGATTACTAGACTCCACAAGAACATCCAATAATAATTCACCTGCAAAATCTAAACTGCAGAGAACCAGCGTCGGCTAAGGATTTATATGTCCTTTATGAAACTGTGTCCTTCAACAATCCAAATGGATAAACAATTACATTGTCCACACCACTACAAATTTGACAAGAAAATTGACATTAAAAGTCTCCTACAACAGTTCCATCCGATCTCATTTAAACGCTCACCGAGATCTTCCAGTATCTATATGTGATATACTTGTTGACAATGCATACATAACAGCATCATCTACATGCAAAACAAGATTAAAATAAAAACAAATAATAAAAAAGAAAAATCCTTCACTTAATGACATCAATTAGGAACATGGTAACGATGTACTTATCGTGTTCGGAATATTAACGCCTTGATAATGAGGAGATGTATAGCCGAATGCACTCAAAAATACAAAGACCAAGGGACAATTCTTACATAATTTGAGTTCAGAAAAAGAAAAAATAAATGAAAAAATATCATGAGAACACATAAAAGTTATATAAAAACTGAATTATTATACCTTGTTTGTCATTTCTAATGAAATAGTTCATCATCTCACCGCCCACAAACTCTTCTCCGATAGGCAATATGGATTCGGCTTGGCCAGGTCCACGGCCGACCTGCTAAAAACCGCAACGGAGTACATGCTACAGGCCCTTGATGAGTCTGACGAGGCTCGCGCGGTTGCTCTGGACATCTCCAAGGCTTTCGACAGGGTTTGACACTCTGACCTCCTATGCAAACTACGCGGTTATGGTATTACCGGTCGCTTTCTTAAATAACCGCAAAATGAAGGTCGTTGTGAATGGGCGTGCCTCTTCGTCCTACAGCACGAATGCTGGTGTCCCACAGGGCTCTATCCTGGGCCCGATGCTCTTCCTTATTTTCATCAACGACCTCGCAGATGATATCAAGTC
>JBBBDQ010001438.1:1125000-1195000 GCA_037127315.1 Ascarosepion bandense | reverse complement strand
TTGATGTACATGGCCTCCAATATCTGCAGGTTCCTCTTACTGTGTGTATGAGTAAGGATCACCGTATTGTTGACCAAAATCTGTCTGATATTACCTACATATTTATGTTTTTCAGAGAAATGTTGTTTAATAGTACTCTGATCAGAAAGATGACATATAAGTCTACGGGAGAGCGTGGTTGTAGTAAAACCAATATATGTACTAGGTTTTTGATTAGTATCAGAGATGCAATCTCTGGATGGGCATGTAAATTGGTACACTACATTGGTTTTTTGCAAAGAATTTAGTTTAGTGCTTGTTGGGTTATTATAGACTATGAGGTCAATTGTTTTAAACTTTTTATAATATATAATGAGTTTAATTTGATTATTACTTTCGACTGGTTTAACATTTCTACGTATTATGTTTTTGAGAGATTTTTCATCTTGTTTATAATTATTATGTATTTGGTTGCAATAGTATAAGTTAATAGTGTTATGTTTATTTTGATGTAAACCATTATTATTAATATCATCATTAATTTTGTTGAGATACATTTTAATTTGTTGATCAATAACGGAGTTAGGAAATCCATTATTGACTAGTGTTTGCTTAATGTTGTGTAATTCTTTATAAAATATAGATTTGGAAGAAGATATCATTTGTGTGCGTTGAAGTAAGTTTTTTATAACAGCTAACTTATATCGTTGGGGGCATTCACTATTATAATTAAGAAGACACGAATTTATGCTAGTTAGTTTCCTATATAGAGAAGTAGTAAATTTATGTGTGCTAGAATCAATGAATACATCAAGGAATGGGAGTTTGTTATTAATATTAAGTTCTAATGTAAATTTGAGGACGGAGTGACTTTCAAATTTGTTTTTAAGATATTTAATTTGATCGATATTCTTAGCTAAAACAAAGATGTCATCTATGTATCTTACATATATAGAGGGTTTATTGTTGTCATTAATTATTTTATTTTCTAGATTTGCCATATAATAATTAGAAAAGAGGGGACCTAAAGGAGGTCCCATCGCAATACCATCTATTTGTGTATAAATATTGCCTAAGGGATCGTGAAAGGGTACTTGTGTGGTGCATGCTAATAATAGCTTTTTTAATATAGTGGGTTTAATATTGATTGATGGGAGAGTAGCATGGTTGTATACATCACGAATAATGATGTCAATTGCTTCCTGGACGGGAACATTTGTGAATAAGTTTTGGACATCCAAAGATGCAATCATTTGATTCTTAGGTTTTACGGAATGGAGAATCTGTAAAAATTCATCCGTGGAATTAATACTATATTTACCAGGAAGATAGGGAGTAATTAGTTTGTTAAGTGTTTTGGAAAGGTTATATATTGGTGTGGGTATTTGAGAAATGATAGGTCGGAGGGGATGATCTTTTTTATGGATTTTTACATTTCCATAAAGGTAGCCGGGCTGATAATCATCTATAATCTTTTGAAGTTTATAGGATCCTATTTCAGCATTGTTTGCAGTAATAAGTTTATTAATATGTTTTTTAAGTTGGGTTGTGGTATTACTAGTTAAGTTTTTAAATTTATTGTGATCGTCGAGAATGGCCTGTAATTTGGAGTGATATTCCTGTCTGTTTAAAATAACAAATTTATTGATTTTATCGGCACGTCGGATAACAATATTTTTGTTATTTTTGAAATGTGTGGCTGCTTTTATGAGAGGCATATTTATAATATCATTAGGATTTTTATGGTAACGGTGTTTGATTGATTCAGCTTTGAGTAATTCTTTTAGGCCCACCTGTGTAGTAATATGGTTGTCCTGTTCGAGTAGAAGTATTTGTTGGTATAAAGCTTCAATTTCCATTTGTTTAAACATTGAATTAGGTTTCCGTGCGACATGAAAATTTGGTCCGAGATTAAGGAATTCTATTTCATCTGGAGTAAGTTGGTAATCCGATAGGTTAATGAAGTTGTCATTGATGTTTGGTAAAAGTATTTTTCCTTTATAAATAAACGACGCGTCTTCTCAAAGATGAGAATCCAATAAATATAACGTTTAATTAAACATCTGCTAGATTAATGAATACAAAATCCATTTTTTTCTTTAGGAATTGCTCTGTTCACGTCAGGACACAAAACTGATCAGATATGTCCATTTCGAAAGTCAGAGATATGTTTTAAGGGCTCTGTTCAACCTGTCTTGAGCAATGACGCACCACCTAAGTGAGTGAGAGGCCTAAAACACGTTTATATATATATATATATATATATATATATATATATATATATATATATATATATATATCTTCTAAACATATGCTATTAAATATAAGAAACAATGAATGTCTATTATGTTTAATCATGAGCCGTTCTAAACGTCATGTTTTTGCTTTAATTTCAGTTGAAAATAAAGACAAAAATTCTCCAACATTTGGATAATTATTTATTGGTTTTCTTCTAAGCTTTCGGCTCACATGAGCCATCTTCAGAGAGGTATTTTAAACTGAAATATTATAATATCCACCAGCACTGACGATTTTATTTTGTGTTGACATAAAACTTCCGCTTGGCAACGGCAATAGTTACCAAAAATAATAGACGCAGTTCTTAAGTTTGCGATGCGGTTTTATGACGTCACACCGGCGGGATAGCGCGAAATGACAACAAAACCATGTAGTCAAATACAATGTAATATATTATTTCCTGTTTTAAAGTTGATTTTATTGAGTGTTGGTTGTTTTGATTTGATGTACATGGCCTCCAATATCTGCAGGTTCCTCTTACTGTGTGTATGAGTAAGGATCACCGTATTGTTGACCAAAATCTGTCTGATATTACCTACATGTTTATGTTTTTCAGAGAAATGTTGTTTAATAGTACTCTGATCAGAAAGATGACATGTAAGTCTACGGGAGAGCTTGGTTGTAGTAATAGATATGTATATATATGTAGTTATATATATATATATATATATATATATATATATATATATTATATATATAAACTTCAAAAGAAAGGAAGTGAATATAGGTAAAATCTCCAAAACAAGATCCTATTAATTTTATTAATATAAAAAGATCCAGGTAGAGGGCTCGATGTAAATTGTATTACCTAGTTACAAAACTAAATGTGTATATTATATCCAAAATATTCTGAATTCTACATTTGTTGAATAGCTTTTTCTCGCTGAAAAAGCTTTTCAACGAATGTAGAATTCGGAATATTTTATATATATATATATATATATATATATATATATATATTCGGAATTTTTTAATATAATATACATATTTGGCTTTGTAAATAGATTATACAATTTACATAGAGCCCTCCACCTGAATCAATTTTCATATTAATAAAAGTAATATTAATATAATCTGTTTTTTTTTATTTAATATATATTTATATATAATTTACAAAATTTTAATAAATATATTAACACTAATGTGTTTATAATTTATTTGTTTAAACAGGATTTTTAATGGATACTCGTATTTGAGTAGATAGCATTTTTTTTAATTAAAAAGTGTATTTATATATATCTACCGGCCTGAATAATTGAGAAATCTTGTTACGAAAATATGTATTCCCCGGCAGTATACGAACCTGCATCTTCTCGGGGAAACTCTCCATTGATCTAATGTACTTTTGAATACTAGAAACTAGCTAACCCCAGAAGGCTGAAAAGAATTTACAACTAAAGAGATAATTACTTAGCTGACTACATTTCTGAGATGAGGCATTATAATTCTTTACGTAATTTGAACAGTTATTCACATCTTTATTGCCATATTCACGACATTTCCGCTGTTGCCCTCGTCTGCTTTCCTCAGGTGATAAACGCTAGAAATTTTGAGGTAATTTACTGAAAAGGTATAGTGCGTGGAAATATCTACCTCGTGAACTGAATAAATGGTTCTGTTCAAAATCCCAACGTTCACCTGAAAAATATCGGAGTGTACAACAGCTAAAACGTCGAGAATATAGCAATAGAATGGCATCCGAATTATGCAAATAGTATTCACTCAGATTTAAATGCCTCCTTAAAACTCTATATGAAACAGTTCTTGCCGAGATTCCATACTTTGTCCTACTAAGGCGGCCATACTTAACGTCGAATATTATCAACATCATTCCCATCCCGTTGAGAACAATCATTTAGAAATGATAATTGAGCTTTTATACTAATGGTATTCACAAAAATGATCGCTAGAGGCTTTCGAATTGCTAAGCCATTCACGGAAGGGCTCTCTGCCTTTCTACCAGTGTCAGTTTCTGTCATGGCTACGGAAGTTCAGAGTCCTTATTTTATGACCGGGAGCACACTCTTATCATTCTTTACCTGACCAATTCAACGACAAAAGCAGATTATCAGACCGAAGTGAAGAGCGTCATTTTATCACCAATGGACAGGACCAAGAAGAAATCTGAGTTACATACAAGCATCTATCATTACAGGTATCTGTATATCCTCTCTCTCTCTCTCTCTCTCTCTCTCTCTCTCTCTTCCCTCCTGGGTATAACGATAAACTACATCCAGCAGCAAGGCATCAAATCAGCTTTCAGGTTTTGAGGTGCGTGGAACCACATCTTAATTCTTCTTAATGTTGACACGTCCACCCTGAGCGGGGTAGTAGCAGCTGCTAGAGTCCAGGCTATGGGCAAAGAGTGAACTCACAAACAAAATTCGATGGTATATTTTGTAATAAAATTACCAACAATGTTGCTTTTTTTAGAGCAGAACTACAATACATTTTTATACAACAATTGCTAACAATACATTTTATGATCTACAAACTATATATCTAAAAAAATATACATTTATCCTAAGAGTATGAAATTATGTTCAAATTATTTGTAGTTCAAAGCATAAAATTACGAACAAAATATATAGATTTTGACATTAAAAACCTATAGAGTTTGATATGCCGATAAACAATAACAACCGTTGATCGTTCTATCTCTCACTCTCTCTCTATATATATATATATATATATATATATATATATATATATATATATATATATATATCCGAGTGAATATAGAATGAGGAGAGAAAAAAGAAAAATTTTTTTTTCTTTCCAAAACATTAATTTAAAACAGTGCTCGGTATATGATGTATAGAGCTGTGAATATTTATTATAAATTATGTTTGAGAAGTCTTCTCCCGATGATGCGTTTGAAGTCCACTGAAACAGCCATATGATTGTAGATGGGGGACATATATAGAAGAAATATTTTACATGTTCAAAAACATAATTTATTATATATATATATATATATATATATATATATATATATATATATATGAGCTGAGATACGGCGAAACAGATCTGTCTGCGGATGACAATATTTACGCTCTCACACCCTGATTGAGCACTCTGGAAAAATCATTTAATAAACAGTAGCTACTCTGGCATGTACACATCGCTCATTCAATGAATTGAATTAGAGCGCGCTAGCTATTGGTCGCGTATAATGATATGCGCTAAAAGTCTGCCTACTTCCACCGAACCCCCATAGCCCAGGGGTAAAGTCGCCGACTGATGTCATTTCGGTCGGGTTTCAATCCTGGGTAAAAAAGCAATCGGAGTCTAACCGTAGTGATGAGCTGCGATACGGCGAAACTGATTTGTCTGCGGATGACAATATATATAACAAAATTTGAGGGAAAATTACGAAATTAGTCTTAAGAGACATATTTATTTAAATTAAAAATATTGTCCAAACAAATATGTATATAAATAGTCATTTATGCCGTATTTCATGCTGAGCAATTTTTCTAAGCGGGATGGAACGTTTGTTTATTTTGGACGCTCCCGAGATCTGTTATTCTATTTCTGCTTTTCCAAATGAGGCGGGTAACTCACTGAACAAAGAAGATTAAATTATCAACATAAAAGTAAACCAGCATTCCCTAAGCTATATTTATATTTGGCCCACATTTTCGTCTTCTTGTAGGTTAGCGCCTATTAAGAAGTGAAATTATCTATCAGCTCGCATCTCATTAGCCTCCCAAACCTTTCTTCCTCAATCGTGAGCGTTTTCTCTCTTTCTATTTTTCTTATCCTGTCGTCTAACAGCACGCGTCTTTCCTGGTATTTCTTTTATGTCTGCCTGCCGTGTACATCTAAACAATTTTCCCTGAGTCATTCCACTTTTATATCTGCATTTTTTCACGAGGCTTGTCTTTAATATTCTAGAATCTATACCATTCGTTCACATGACCGCTGCCTCTGTTTCACCATTCTCGAAAATTTCATGTCATCATTTTTGTGTTCTTTTTTTGGAAGAATATCCTTTGCAGATATCACCAGAACTTTTCTTAAGTTGTTCCGTTATTTTCGAAATCGATCACCTACATCCTGAGGGGAGAGGGCATTTAAGAAGGGCTGTCAATATTCATGGAATTTTCCCGTACTCATGCTAGTAAAAGGCGGAGTGTTGAGTAATGTTCTTACGAGATATTAAAGTTGTCATAAGAAAAGTAATTATTGATGTGTTTCTGAAATAATCAGTGCATAATAAACACTAGAAAGTTTGTCTAAACCAGAAGAATTTGTATGCTTGCTGTAACCTCGTTTTTGAGCTGCCATACCTCTTTGCTTGTTAATTTTTAGTTTCTTAAATTGTGAAATTAACAACAACCGGTCTAGATTTAGAAGAGCTACTAGAAATTGTAAGCTGGTTTTTATTAACGTTTACGAAAATAAAGAATTAGAATAGCAATTCAAACTCATGAACCCAATAAAGTTTGTTTCCTAATCCGAAATTATTTCTTAATAATATGAACGTTATTTTAGTGATACACATGTTTGAATTGATATTGCTGTTTTTATTTATTTATTTTATTAAACTATGAAATTATTAACAACCAGCTTAAACATCCAGCTTAAACATCCTATATCGTTACCGGAGATAGAACAAGAACAATGCAGGTTTGTCATAGAAACTGGATCAAAGAACACGATATACATGCTCATAATTTTACCAGAAATAGCATTTTTTTTATAATCGTTTCACCAGAGCAAGGCACTGGCACGCAGGGGTTAACAAAGTAGTGGAGTGAAGAGAGAGAACAGGTCACAGTAGATGTCGTAGAATGGGTAAGAGAAAGACGGGTACACTAGTGTCAAGAGAGCTGCGTGAGAGCAAAGTGTAAAGTGAGAGAAGGACGTCTACCTGTGCACCACTGATTTCGCAAAAAAGTTAGACAAATGACCACTACAAAGATGCATTAGAATTTCTAACCAACCTTGACATATTCGACAAAGACATTAAAATAATCAAGGATCTATACTGACATCAATCGCCTGCATTCTGGATCGAGAATGAGTTCTGCAGATATACATAACCTGAAGTGGATATAAGAGAAGGATGTGTTTTCTCACCGGTCATATTCAACCAATACAACGAGGTCATTCTGAGAGCATTAGAAGTTCTACCAGAATTCCTCATTGGTAGACAATCTTAACAAGATGAGATAAGCAGATGACACAGTATTGGTAGCGGATACAGAAAGAAAATTATAAAATCTCCTACAGAAGGAAGTAAAAGGAAGTGATAATATAAGATTAAACATAATCTTCAAGAAGGCCTAATGCAAAAACGATGATCCCGAAATGCAAATTACAAATGTTATAGGACGACAAATGCGACACTGAAATCCGAAGACTCATTGAGATAGCCAAAACTGCATTCCTAAAGCTAAGCAGAATATTAAAAAACAGAATATAGGAGACAGCACGGTTGATAAAGGCAGATGTTTGTTGTTTACTCGTTTACGTGTATTTCTTTTCGTTGTATAAGTAATGAGTTTTTTTTAAAGCAACCAAAATAGTAATTATTATTGATCGTATAAGTCAATACAAACTGGCCAACAGGTGGCGAAGACTAAAATATAATGGGGCCTCGTAGTTAAATACCGGAATTACATACAAAAATATCTATTCACGTACTAAATAACACGACAAATATCCCGATATTACGCGGCTGTTGATCAGAGCAAACTCTCTAAGAGCTACCAAAGAGTTCGGGTTTTTTACTCAGTCTGTTAAGTGTCATAAGTGATACACTGTTGGGCGATCATATCCTAAAGAAGGCAAAACTGACTGGGTAGAAGGCTTTTCCGTAGTAGTTTGCCATTACTTTTTGCGGTAGACTGGTTGCCGACCAAGGCTATAAAACCCAATCTGTCATGCTGAAGGAAGAAATGAAGGATTAATACTTTTCCCAGGGCTATTTGCGATTAAGTTAAATCAACGAATTCAACTGGAATTCGAACTCAACTCTCCGATTTCTCGTTCCAAGTCGATATCAACTGCACTACATGACACTTGCACTCATGATAAAAGTTACAGCTACTGATCAGCCTGATCTCGAAAATGTTAAAACAATAAAACCATTATAGCCATGGATGTAAGATTGAACAGACCTGTAAATCATATCCTAAACAAAACAAACAAAAACCAAGCAATGAATCTTTAGTCCAGTTCAATGAACATAAAGGATGAGTATTGACTGGACGATAGGCGAACCTATTCTGATTAACCTGTTAACGGGAGGCTGGACGCTTTCATCGAGACACAATCTCTAGAGTGGGTGCGGATTAAAGCTGTAGATATCTTCCAGACCATGAAAGGATTACTAAATTATTAAAACCTTACTTCAGGTTATCCAAATGGTTGAAATCAAATTATTATTAACATAATATCAGATCATTTTCATCTAGATAAAATTATTTAAAAATATATTTAAATCTACGCACACACGCATATTTTACATTGGACATCGGAACAAAGACTGATGTTTAACTCGGTTAAACCGTTCGGTATATTAAGCATAGTGAAAATCTAACGCGCCCCAAAATTCGGGGATCTGCTTACCAAAATTATTGTCTATGATATTATAGTTCCTTTTAATGACCGAACAGAAAGTTTTCAAAAACATGTTGAGTCTTCTATGACCGGGTCGAAGCTTCGAGTTGATTTCATGAATAATCAATTTTCTGTTTTTTTGTTTTTTTTTACATTGGTCCAGTATCTTTTTTCTAATACCTGCCAACTTTTTCTATTCAATATTTTATTTTCCTCATAATTTTCTTTTAACCTATCTGTAGTCCATTCCATACATATATGCCAATTATTTTACTTCCATCAGTGTTATAAATAAATCAGTCTTGTAAATGTTTGCCTCTACGCTGTAAGGTCTCTACTGTGACGGTACTATTAACATTGTCTTTCAGTATCAGAATAATGTGGGAGCGTGCCTGTTGTAAAGGACTTTAAAATTTATGCATAACAAGATAAGATGTCTGAAGCAAATCTCCTGAGTACTTGGAATAATCGAAATACATTTCTTACTCTTCCTCTTGAAAGCATAGACACTTGGGATTCAGTTTCTCTCTTGCGTGTTTTTAATATTTATATTGTAGTTTTTAATCGACCATTTCACATCTTCCATTTCCCAATCTAGACCCGTTTTCTTTGCTTTTATCTGTTTTAGAATTAAAATCACACACAAGCAAACACACACACACACACACACACACACACACACACACACACACACACACACACACACACACACATTGGAGAATAGGATATATCCATTTTATATATGAAAAATGTTAGGAATATTAATGACTAAGTGGAAAACAATTTTGCCTGACGTGTTTCGTCATATAGAACTTCATCAGACTAAAGGGATATTTCCGTTGATGTCCCTATATATGTGCACGAAGGGAAGGTATCGCTGTCATTTTTATTTCTAAAATGATTTTAATGTTTTTAAATCGGTTTTAGTATATTGGTTCTTTCAAGATTTCACCTTTCTTGGTAGATCTTCTGTGTAGGATAATTAATAACAAAAGTGATTAAACCTAAATTAAATTATCATTCTAAGATGTTTCACTTTTATTAGAGCTTCTTGAGACACCGAGAGAAAAATTAAAAAAACAAAGACACAGTATAAAAGTAAGTTTTGATTTAGGATTAGTACTTATTGGTCAGATATGTCACGTGTATTAATGAAATAGATATTTTTTTTAAAAATGTTTGTGCGTAGAATATTTTCGATGGTAAAGTGGTTGAATATTTTCTTAAGTCCGACATTGAGTGAATCTAGGCATCTGTCAAGCTTCCCCATTAATTCAGTTCTCAACCAAATTTCATACAGAGTTAGATAAGACACCTCCTTAGATACATTTCGGAAAAAAAATTGAATTTTGGTTCAGTTGAAAAAAGGTTACATCAAAATATGTGACGTCGGAAAGGGGAGACTAACTACGTGAGTGTGACTAACGCTTCTAGTAATAAATCTTATTCTTTATAACATTTTTCGTTTAATATTTTTGCATACGGTTTTCAAAACTTAAGTTCTGTTGATATCTTTTATCATTTTTGTCACTCAAACTTTGCCTTTTACTTACTCTTTTATCAGAATTGATTGCCATAATTATTTAGAAATAATCAACTTTTTGGTTGTTTGCTTTTAATCAATTGCATATATTTTTTTCTTTTTAATATTTTTGAATGTGGTTTACAGCATTAAATTTGTATTGAATTAATAGCAATTCCTGGAAAAAATCATTGATTACATGTAAAAAAATGCGTGCATGAGAAGTAATATTCTTAACATTATATTAAACCTGGGCAAGAACAGGACAAGTTATTAAATCTGAAAAAGTAAAGGACAAGTTTTTTACTTAAAATATTATGTTCAAATTTTATTTTTAGCAGCAATATTCTAAATAAAAAACAATATAGGTAAACAAGTTCGGTATGGAATTGTTTATATTTTTCTGTAGAGCCTAATTTCTTTAATGCAGTGACTAATGTTATTTTTAAATAGTTTCTTTGATTTACCTTATTTATGGTATTTGTTTCGGGTTTGCTGAAAGTTATCGTAATTTAATAGTATGCGTTTAACAATATATGATTCATGGTATGATATACATACTAGTGGTTCCTCATTTTTGTTTTTCAGAAATCTACCATTCGTCCGTGCATTGAATTCTGTTGCCATATCTGGTTGAGATCTCCTTGTTATTCATTTTGAGTTTCTCGACAAAATTCAAAGAAGAATCTGCAATATAATTGATCCTGATTTAGCAGATCACCTTCAGTCACTTTCTGACCGACGTGATGTGGCTTTTCTACAAGTATTTATATTGCAACTGTCCTGCGAGCTTTTTTTTTTCTAGTTTACCAACCACATGTATTTACGCATGGTACAAATTGGCATCAGGACAATCTTACCGTCAAAATATTTAAATGTAACCGACATTACTACTCTAACAGTTTTTTTTCTCACACTTTCCGTCTGTGGAACTTGCTTCCCTGATAACTAGAATGTTTAAATGCAATGTCAACTGCCATTTTCTATCTACTTGAATCCAATCCATCTCTTTTTCTTCAGCATTCCATGTACCATATATTTTTCTCTTGGAGTATCCCCTTGCGCACAAGTAGCAGTCCTGCCTCGCGTGGGCTGAAATGATTATAAAAAATAAATAATAAATAATCGTGGGCTATGTATGTGCGTCCTATACGGAGTTTGGCTAGTAAAACCCCCTCTCTCCTTTTCTTTCTGTAACCTGATAAACTTTTACTAATGATTGGTTGGATTTTGTGTAATTTGTTGTTTTGACAGTTTTTCCATAATTGCTACCATTTGTCTTTAATGATACTTTTTTTAGTAGCTCGGCATATTTATATAGGAGTGGACCATGTTTCGTCAATTCCTTTGCTATTTTGTCTTAAATTAATTAATCACATAAAATACTTTATAAATTAAATTAAAATAGTTTATAATTTGTTTGACTTTTATTACTTTTATATTTTATATTTTTTTACACTATAGAACATTTAAAACATCCTTCATTTTTTGCCGCGCTTTTGGCGACGTCTAGACAAAAATAACTGGTAAAAAATACATTGTCCATTAAAACTGAAAGTAGAAAAATATCTTATTTTCAACTTTAGTCGTTCAATTGTGTGATAAGCAATAAATTAGAAAATGGAAGTCGAAGAATAAAAAAAATAAACGAAACAAAACCCAGTTCAAAAACAGAGATAAGAATTTAGTCTTTTTTAAAAATTCTATTTTATCTATTAGCTTTATATATTCTGTAATATGATAAAATCTTATGTCTGAATTATATATAAGTAAAAGAGGGTATTAAGTTCGCTTTTTTATAGTGTTCGATATGAAACTGCCGATATATTTATACAAAAGGCATTTAAAATCAATAAATATATTCAGTTTCGAAGCATTTTGACAATAATTCGTGAATTTTTGTCGTAAAAGACTTGACTAAAGAACCGATTTCGACAGTCTGGTATAATGTCGTTAGCGACAACAGTATGTTCTTCTCTATGTGTCGTGTCACCTCAGAATGTAGACAATCATGGCTCTCCACAACTTTTTATCCCTTGTAAATCTTACTAAATTTTGTATTAATAAATTTTAAACTGATCTTCCCTTGAGGATATAGAGTACCTTAGTAAATTTTGAATCTCAAACTCACACCCAACCACATGTAGAACTCTTTTATAAGACCCATCGCAAAAAATGCATGTAAAATGATGATCTCCAGTAAGTAAGCGACTCCTAAAATTTATATCAGATCTATGGCTAAAGATGCAAGTAAAATGATCGGCTTTGTAAGCACCTGGTACCTCCATGCTATCCTTTGCCTTTATAAGAACCGGATCAGGTCTTAGATGAACTGTTGTATTATTTGAGCGGGAGCAGCCCTGGTTTCCCTTTTCAGTTTTTATAGAGTTCAAAAGTAATGCCGAGTGCATGTTACAGTATTATCTTTCACACATCAACCTCTCTCTCACAAACGGGATGTGGCGAGTCTCTCACTGATCTTTCGCTACTTGCATGGAAGGCGATCGGAACGACGATATTCCTTGGTTTCGTCAGGTATATCCTTCACGGCTATGACCCACCACGCCACTTACATGGTAGCAAACCAGATATATTTATCCCGTATTTCATTTGCGAGAAGTTCCACTCGAATAGCTTCTTCTTGTGAACAACTGACTAATGAAACCGACTCCTCGATCACTACAATCTTACCCTGTTCATACCTAAAGACAACGTTAGTTTCCCTTCCTATCCATATAAACTACCGCTTAACATAAGCCTCAAACACGAGTGGCTCCTGTGCCTTGTACAGGGTGAAACTTACTGTAAAAAAATTATATTTCTTCTCAACCATTTTTCGACATCTATTTCCTCAAGCTCACTAAATGTGCTTTGCGTTGTTTTCGCCGTCTCTTTTGTCTTGATTCTATCATGTGAGCATAAGATTTTCCAAGCGTTCTTTCCACATTCTGTGCACTAGAAATCTAACTCTTTATGATGTCAAGCATACATTTACTTTTTGTTTCCATTTTCTCTAAATCTCCGTCGTTGCTGACATTGTCGGTCCATGCTATGCTCAGCATCCTTCTGTAGATCCACATTTCTGCTGCTTTAAGTCTCTTATTTATCTGACCGGAAAGTGCGAATTGTAAATTAGAGACACCAAAACCAAACAAGTGCAGAATAGCAGAGAACTGAAAGAGCGACACAGAAATCCGAAAGTGTATCGGTGAGGAAAAGATACATTCCAAAAGCTAAGAAGAATACGTAGAAATATAAAAAAAAAACCTTGCCAAAAACAAGGAAAAAAAATTATTTACATTATTTACATTGTTGTCTTCATCTTTATTGTCATATTTACGTCGTTTCGGCTGTTGTATGCTCCTAACATCTTCTGGAGTTTGGAATTTCTAACCAAATATTTTCTTTCAATCATTAGGGTATATTGTTCTCGTTCCATGAGTCATATTCGTTCCGGATGTTTCAGTTATCTTCATTTAACGTAAATAAGATTTTTTTTCACCACTTTTGTATCCATGTATTGAATTCACAATTCCTTTTGTTAAGTGACTGGATCTAACCAACGCTTTTATGTAGTGGAAAATGTGTCCTCAATACCTGTCTACAGCAGTGAGGAACAATACCTGTCTACAGCAGTGAGGAACAATACCTGTCTACAACAGTGAGGAACAATAGCTGTCTACAGCAGTGAGAACCAAAAACTTAGTTATCTCTTTTTAACTTTTTTTTTTCAACGTCTAAATTATGCAAAATGAAAATTACATTGAATCTCATTTTAACAGATATATTTACTAAAATTACACGAAATATATTCGAAAGCTAAAGTAAATTTACTCAATAAAATCGTCATTGGCTTCAATTACGGACATAATGTGACTGCAGAATTTCTTGCAACTCTCCTGGACAGTCTTCTTGTTTAAGTTAGTTAAAGGTACCCTAATTCTCACCTTCAATTCATCTTTGCTGTGACAAGGAGTTTTATTGGTCTCTTCCTCTTTTGTAGTCTGGAGAGTTAGGTGTTTATATGTAAGGGGTGATGTAGGCACAGAATATTTCTGAAAGCCATGAGCGAGTTCCCCTTACCGTGTGACATGGTGCAGAGTCATGTTGCCAAACATAGTGTCTTCAAGCTGCTACCATCTTGATCTAGGGCAGCACTACCTTCTCAATTTACTTGTGGGAAGCAAGGTCCATTATATTATCGTGGTGATTGTTTTGGGTGTTTGGGTGGGTGGTAGCGATTACGTTTCAAGTGATTCTAGAGGTTTTTCAATAGAAATAAATGTCGTTACAAATACGGTTGTTTGTAATTCTTTTAAATATTGTTTTTAATATTTACTCATAATTTATTTATTGATTGCTTAATTATTTGTTATTGATTATTATTATTAGGAGTAGAATTAGATTTTATTATGTTTACTTGTACATTCGTAGTTTGTTAAACCATTCATTTAGATCTTCTGTTTATTCTATTTATTCGTTGTTGGGGTGTTATATATATATATATATATATATATATATATATAGTAGACACAGAGTTCATTATAAATTTTTCCATGCTTCAAAGGCAAGTTTCAGGCCTTGTGTATTGTGTTTTTGTTCAACTATTTATATATACTGGTATTCGGTGTATTATGCGTAGCAAGGTTCATGAAATTATGCTGGTGATTAATGAGTGGTTGGTAGTGGATATGCTTGAAATTATTCTAGAGACTTGTGAGTAGAAAAAAATTGTGGTTACAAATGCATTTTTTGTAGCTATTTTAAATGTTGTTTTTTAATTTTATTCTTAATTTATTTATTGATTACTTAATTATTTGTTATTTATTATTAGTAGTAGTAGAATTAAATTCTAGTATGATCTTCTGTACAATCGTAGTTTGGTTAAACCATTCATTTAGTTCCTCTGTTTATTCTATTTATTAATTGGTTAAAATTAATCCAAACAGGTTTTGTTAAATTATTTCTATCAATTCTATCCGTTAAATTTCCTTTTTTGCTTTGTCGAATATAACGTATTTGGGAACAAAATTGTGAACAGCTAATACATTGATTTTGATGGATATCTTGGTAATTAAAATAAGCAAATATTGTTGGTGGAACGTAAGAAAATGTGCTATATATATATATATATATATATATATATATATATATATATATATACAAGTTTCGTCAAAGACGACTGAAAAATCATACTTAAGCTGTTTATTTAATTTTTACTCATGGCCACAATATGCTGACTGTGTCTGGAAAATAAAACATTCTTCTTACTATAGACACATACGTAAAAAAACACATACTCATTTAAAAATGAAAGAAGAGAAAATATCGTGTGTGTGCGCGTGCTTTTTGTTATTATGCATATGTAAATTCCTCTCCATACATATGTATTATTTTGTTATAAGGAATCAGTGCACACACACACACACACACACACACACACACACACACATATATATATATATATATATATATAAATCTTAGGTTTTGTAAGGTTTCGTCTGTGAGTTAATGTGCTTGTTGTTACCAGTGTGCGCATATATATATCCGTTTTGCATAGATATTTGTATGTGTGTGCACGCGTGCGTGATCTGACTAGTACATTTGGCCATTATGCATGCATGTGTGTAAGGGATATATATATATATATATATATATATATATATATATATATATAAGTCCTCAGTAATGTTACAATTCGCACAATGCCTGCCAGGTTACCAAAGAATAAACTAATAAAAAGAAAAAAATACCCCCCCCAAGAAACATTCATAGAAAACGGGTGGTGGGAGAATATGTAAGAATAAACAAACAAGTGACAGCAGAAACAAATATTTCTGTATGTCCTGCTTACCAAGACAAACTAAATATGCTTCCTGACGCCACAAATCAGAAAGATACCAAGTTCGAACTACTACTCCTGTTTCACACTGCCGCGGTCATTAGCCGACCGAAACTATTCAATGTTTCAAGGAATAAAAGACACCAGATTGAAACTAAGAAAAAAATCAATTATGGTCGACTGACGATCGTGCTAGGTCTAAACTAGCAACGACTAATACAGTGTATGAATTTCAGTGCCAAGTACAAGACAGTACTTCTTGTCATAAACCAATTACCTATATAAGACATACTACCACCTATCTAAGAGGATGTTTACATGTCCCTTAACCAACCATAGTGTAATAAAAAACACTTATTAACCAATATTTTACAAGAACCTTTAAGAAAATTTTGGTCGAAAATACAACTATACTGTTTAAATAACAATATCAAAAGCATCTCGCTATAATAGAGGCAGTATATATCAAACAATTCTCTTCTTCCATTTACCTTACATTATTTAACAAAGTAAATGGCGTTTTGCAATTCGTTTTTTAAAAAAGAAAGTCGCTTTCTTTAAAAAACACAAAATAGATTAGGTTACAGTCAAAAGGTAAGGATGAAATAAACACATCAGAAATATAACATCCTTGATAATGGCCAGACTAGTGGCTGAAAGCGCTTAGCAGTTAATAATTAAGGAACATTTTTACATTCCTTATCTTCAGCAAAAAAGGAATCATGTAAGAATACTAGAAGAATTAAATCAAAAAGTAGTAAATTCATCCATGTCGGTCCTTTTTAACGAAACATGTTCAAAAGAAAGTTTCCTGTCTATATATTGTAATGTTTATTACAATGGTTTATAAAAGTATAGTAACACTACACAAAAATGTTCGCGTTTAAAGCTCTACATTATATCGAGCACTCTTTATAAATGCATGAACAGTGGATTTAAAACCTACGTGATCCATAACTTTCTTACAATATATATATATATATATATATATATATATATATATATATACTTTAAGAATATTACTTTTCATGACCATATTTTTCCATACAAACCATGAATTTCCAGGCATCGCTATTGATTTAGTATAAATTTAATGCTGAAAAACATTTTCAAAAATGTTGAAAAAAAAAAGTTATATGCAATTGATTGAAAAAAAAAATTAAAAATTATTTATAATTAAATCAATTCTGATAAAAAGATAAGTGATAAGCAAAGTTCGATTGACAAAATGATATCCTCAGAATTTAAATTTTAAAAACCGCATGCAAGAATAAGATTTATTATTAGAAGCATTAGTCACACACTCACTTAATTAATTACGTAGTTAGTGTCCCTATTCGGACTTCATATATTTCGATATAACATTTTTCTACTGAGCCAAAATCAAAGTTTAATCCTATCTAAATCTGCAAACCGTTTGAAATTTGGTTGAGAAATGAAATAGTGGTGAATCTTGAAAGCTACGTAGATTCACTCAATATCGGACTTAAGTGTATATTCAAACACTGCTCTTGTTGAATTATATATATATATATATATATATATATATATATATATATATATATATAATTGACCTTATATTATATAACAGTAGACGTGGAATTTTGAAAGATTTTTTAATTACATAGACAGATGCTCTATTAAAAAAAAAAGCAGATTACGTTACACTCAAACGTAAAGATAAAATAACATATTATCCTTGAGAATGGCCACCAAGTGGCTGAAAGCGCTTAAAAAGTTAATATTTAAGGAGCATTTTTAAATTTCTTATCTTCAGCAAAAAGGAATCATGTCAGAATACTGGAAATTTAAATCAAGAATTGGTAAAATCATCTATGTCGGTATTTTTTTACAAAACATGCTTAAAAGAAAGATCCATATATATATATATATATATATATATATATATATATATATATATATATATATATCAGATTAAATTAATTGCAAACATTGTGTCTGCTTATTTATAATAAAATTCGTTCATACCCACGATAATCTTTCGCGTATTATAATTGAAAGATGTCTGAAATAACCTGTAACGTTGACATATTATTATTCATTTCTCGATGTTCCCAAGTACTTTCTATCTTCTTCTGAAATCATCTTCAGGGGTGTGAATTGTGATAACAAAAAACAACCGCAAAACTGTATTGCGAAGAATTACTGTAAATAACATCTGTAATAATAATAATATCTGTCAACATTACAGCTCAATTTTTGACGTTACAATTATAATACGCGAAAGATTATCTGTCAGTATGAACGGATTTATAAAAAAATAAGCAGACACACTATTTGAAATTTATTTAATCTGAAATGTCTAACAGAAAATTTGCTGCCTATATATATACAAATCTTAATATATATATATATATATATATATATATATATATATATATAGTGACATAAATGAATAAATATACATATGAGGAGGGTGTACATATGTATAGTATTATTGTTCAGGTGTTAATAAAACAGTGCACGATGTATGAACAGTGCTGTATTATAGATTCTACTCATGTATCTCTGAAAAAAACTTTTCACCGCAGCGTTAAATTTGGTTAAAAGTCAGCGACCAAGATCAACATCATCAAACCGGCCCAAAAATCTATTTTATTTTACGAATAATGCCTGTGGACGAGAAAAATCAACCTGGATTTCTGCATCTCCATGGGGGCGTGGAATTCTGCAGAAACCTGCAACTTGGAAGGGTTCTGCTTTTCAAATCATATTTTCGAGTTATGCAACACCGGACTTTACGAGACGATTTATTGATAATCCTCCGCAAAAGTAATCCACAAAAAACGGATAAACTTAGGAAGAATTTACTAAAATTTTTCAAAGACCATGATTTTAACATTACCACCTTAACTAACGATAAAGTCGTAAATTTCTTAAATGTTACCTTCAACCTGAGTACTCACCTGTAGATACCATACACTAAGAACGCACAAAACCACACATAAATCAACAGGGAATCAAATCACTACCAGAGAATAACCAGAAATCTACACAAATTTATCCAATTTCATTTAACTCACAACTCTAGCAATAAGGAAATTTTTGACAATTCTAAAATTAAATACATTGAGGTTTAAGAAAAAATAACACTGGTTTAGAATACTCCGTTAAAACCAGGTAGGCAGAAATAAGCAGAAATCACGTCAACAGAACAATATTTTGCTTAAACCACCCTTCAATCGTAACATCTAAATTAGCTTTGGTAAACTGTTCCTTAACTTAATTCATAAACATTTCTACCATTTAACTTCACTAAAAAAATATCTTCAATAAAAACAATATCAAAGTTAGTTATAATTGCTTTAAAATCAGAGATATATTTCCCAACATAATATTATGATATCAAATAAATATTTGGCGCACATAAAAACGTTCGTTACACAACTAATAGCAAAAATGACTCTTCTAAAAATAATTGGAACTACTGAAAAAATAAAACCTGCCTATTAAATGGCCAATGTATGCCCGAAAGTATTGTTTATAGACCTCGAATTCTTCGGATAATGATGTTAAATTTTTGCTTTGGAAGTACTTCTAACAATGGATAATATTTAACAACCACACATTGTCTTTAAAAGAGAGTAAATACCGCTTTATCCATGCATTCATGCTATACGTGATAAATGCTTGGGCGATCATGTCTCTCTCGAGGCATGACTGACTGGGCAGAAGATTATCCCGCAGTAGGTTGCTTTCTGCGGTAGACTGGTTGCCGACCAAGGCTATAGAACCCAATCAGTCCTGCTATTTAACCCATAACTCGAAGGAAGAGACAGATTAATACCTTTACCCAAGGGTATTTGCGTAAGTGAATACAATGGATTCAACTAGGAATTCGAACTCGGCCCGCCGGTTTTTCGTTCCGAGCCGATATCCACTGTACCACAACGCACATAGTGGGAATTAAACACAACAATAAGAACCGAATTATTACCTTGAATATCGTGGCTAAATGCAAACATTACAATGGAAATTGCGATTAATGTAATCTATGCCTCTTAGAAAAACTTGTCATCTTTAACGAATTAAAATTTACTTAATAATAAAAGTGATTTAATGATCACATGTTATCATAGAAAAACAATACATACTTAAATTCTTAGATCCAGATGGATGTAGATACCGCTTTACGTTTGTCTATTTATTTATTTATTTATTTATTTATTTCCCCATCAATATTATTTTTAACAATTGTGAACTAAACCACTTTTTTTTGCTCCTTACAAATTTAATTTTTAATTCTAAATTTTACCTCTTAATTTTCTTTTCATTTTTTTATTTTGTCTTATTTCTATTTAAAATTCTAAAATTTTAATTTTCCCTACATTTTATGTGCATGTAATATTTCAATATTTAAATTTTTAAGATTCATGATTTACGCCCCTCTGATTTCTTCTTCCTTGCATTTTATTTTTTATTTTAATTTCAATTTTAATTTTAGATTTAAATTTTCCACATGTAACAGTAGAATAGTTATATTTTTAATTTTGTTATTTAAAAAATCAGTAACTTAAAGTGATAAGACTTAATTCCCATGAACATCGAGTGAACTAACATTCAATTCTATTACACTCTCAATTTGAAATATGCTACTGATGATTACATAACGTATAAAACTCCGAGTCTTACCATAAATGTAGTATAATATTATAATTAGGAAAATTTAAGCCAATCCTGTTATCCGTTTTCTTTAATTTTAAATTTGGGTTGTATTTTCTTGCCTTTTACATTCACTTCTCAAGGAAATGGAGCCCCATATTTTCTAACAATATTTTTGTTTCTTTCAAGAAAAAATTTCTTAATTTAAATCCTTCAGTACCTTGATTATTGTATTGAACATACGAACGCACGTGAGCACAATAACATCCCACTCGTAGCTTACACTCAAGAAAACGTCTAAAATTCTTCCATCGACTGACAAGTTTGACTGAGACAAAGCAGCAGTTCTCGCCATGTAAAATATATTCTATAAAATAATTAGGAAAAATATCTATCTCAGGTAAATTTGAAAGTGTAAATTTGCTGTACAAGCAGAAAAAAAGAAACAGGTCTGTTAAGCGGCTGTATCTGCAGATTAAGAGGTAAGGATCCGGATGAGGAAATGTTTTCAGATCGTGAGACTGGAGGATTAAATGATTTGGTTGCCACCGGAATGTTGGTATGGATCGGTGTTTTACGATGAGCAGAAAGATTACGGAAGACAGCAAAGTATGAGGCATACGATAAAAAGAGAACATTTTATTATTTTTTTTTTATCGTTTATGTTTTCACAGATGCATATTAACACCAAAGATATGATCACGCACAGATTACAAGGCGGGAAAGATAGTTTGTGATTAGAATTTTTTTTATAGAAAAGGATGTCCGACAAGATTTTTTTTCTAGGTGCGATAAACAGTAGGAAGTAAATTTTTAGTAGATTCTTAGAACATGATTCATTTCGAAGCGTTTGGATTAGTGTCAGAGGAAACGGAATTTGCACGTACCGCATGCGTTCAAAGATTCATGTAGTTATTAAACACACACGAGTATTTACGTATATGAGACAGTGGTATACATATAAATAAGAGAGAAAAGTAGACACACACACACGCGCATACACATATATATAAGAGCCATAAAGATGGTGTAGTGGGTAAGTTGTCGCAATCTTTATTTTCAACTTTGCGAATACGCGGTACGTAATTTTATTTTATCGACTGCAGAATATAGTAGGGTCAGTTGGGTACCGTTTGTAAAAATAAAACAGCACCACAGCGCAATTCACTCCGCGAGAAATTTGGAAACGACATGATGTATTATTTGGCATTCGCTCTTGAAGATCCATTGTTAACATTTCAAAGTGTTTGGGTGTCAGTTTATAAACAGTGCAGAGGTTTCGGAAAGAGTTGGATCAGTTTAATGGAGATTACGAAGGTATCATTAGGGCTGGCAATGTTATTCCTCTTCCCACCGCGGCTCGGACTCAACATAGAAGGTCTACATCAAGTAACTTGAGAAGGTAGTGATCCATAGGTCAAGATGGTGGCCATTGGACGACCCTCTGTCTCGTAAAAGAACTCTGACCATGTCATACAAGGAGAAATCACTCATGGGGTCCAGAAAACCTCTGTGCCTATATCAACTCTTACAGATAGACATCTCACTCCCCACACTGCAATCCCCTTTATTATATAGGGGCGCAGTTGGGGAAGACATCAACAAAACTCCTTGTCAAAGAAAAGATGAATCGAAAGGCGAGAATTACGGTAGCTTTCATTAAGAGACCATCCAGGAGTGTAGGCAATCACCTGATGACCTTAGTTGAAGCCAGTGATGATTTTATTGAATAAATTTATACTTTAGTATAGTTAGAAAACATGGGTTTCCATTTCTTTCTGAGTTTAATGGGAAAGGCACGGAAATACAGGTGAAATTTAAACTAAAAGTTAAAATTATAGATGAACAGAATGCATAATTTACTTAAATTCTTCTAGTTTTCGTATATATATATATGTGTGTGAGTGTGTGTGTGTGTGTGTGTGTGTGCTTGCGTGTGTATGTATGTATGTGTGTGTGTGTGTGTGTGTGTGTGTGTGTGTGTGTGTGTGTGTGTGTGTGTGTCAGATTAAATTTATTGCAAACATTGTGTCTGCATATTTTTAATAAAATCTCACGGATAATCTTTCGCGTATTTTAATTGAAAGATGTAAAAAAATAAGCTGTAACTTTGACAAATGATTTCAATGTTTCCAAGTACTTACAATCTCCTTTCGAGATCATCTTCAGAGGTGGTAACAAAAAATGTGTTGCTAAAAAACTGTATTTTTTCCTAATTCAAATGTAACGATTGATTAGAACTTGAAAATTATTCAAAATAGATTTCTGTAATATCATGGTCATGCACGTGTTAAAGCACGAAAAACCGTTCTTTTTATAAACATTTTAGAACATTACTCCAGTATTTATAGCTGATTTTGTTATTTGGTGGCCTAAGTTTTTTCATGATTAATGCCTCGAATTTCTGAATATGCAGTTTAATAAATAATGGCTTATGTAAGCCGAAAGCTCAGACCTGATAAAAAAATCAACAATTATTGCGATTTCTTGTCGTCTTTCCATGACAACACTATCAAGCTAATCAGATCATATGAACGGATCTTACACAAAATAAATAGACAGAACTTGTCTATATTATTCAATGAAACCTGTATTAGTATATATATATATATATATATATATATATGCTGATAAAGAGAACCAACAGGTTAAGAATCGCGAAGACTACGGGAATTACATTTTTTAAGTGCTCAGTACATCATAGTTCATAGAGTATAATATAATTAAATTTGTTTTTTATTTAAAATTAGTTTAATTTACACGTAAATTTCTATATTTCGAGATTTATCTCGTCATCAGGCAATGCTCAATATATACATATATATATATATATATATATATATATATATATATATATATAAAGAAAGACTGTCTGTATTTGGGTGATGGCTTGGATGTCCATAGAATAAATGTGGTGAATTGCAAGTATTTATAATTACGGATCAATACTTTTACTGAAAGGAAATGCGTGTTTGGGTCAGAAACGAGAAAAGGTGAAGCTAGATAATGGAAGATCAGCCCCATCCCCATTCTTTCTTGTGGCTGTGTGCCACATTGTTAGAATTAATAATAACTATTAATGGTTGAAGCCTTTGATCTTGTCAACATGCAGAAAGCACTCGATATTACAATTAGAAACAATTTCTAAAGTTTCTACACAGCGAATGCAGCACGGAGTTAAGAAACAATGAAGATTATTTTAAAATTTAAACAACGAACGATGTTAAATAAAATCAAACTAAAAGTCTCTGTATTCCAGCTTATTCATATTCATATCTACCTATAGTGGATAACTGAATAACAAAATAAAAACTATTAAAAAACAAATAAATAAAACCTACATTACGTGTTTCGTCATTTTAAATGGATTTTTCAATCTAATAACTCTTTTATCGATGAAGCTTAATATATTCAGGGTAAAAAGATAAAAGCAAAGGACGGCACACTCATACAAGAAAAAGACAAAAAAAAACTTCAGAGATACGATGAGTGTATTGATGATCTCTTCCATGAGAAGAGAGAGCAACCAACAAACAATAGGCAAAACTACGGAAGAGCAAGAAATATTAGAAACCGACGTGGAATCGGCAATGCCCAAATTGAATGGAAACAAAGCAGCGGAACCCAACGGGCTTGTAATAGGGCTGTTGATGTTCTTAGAATGTTTTGGCGTAGACAGTCTCACAGAAATAATAAACGAAATCTACAACAGCGTCAATATACCGGATAACTTAAGCAGATCAATTTACATAGCACTACCTAAGAACCCAGGTGCAAAGGAATGCGAACTCCACTGAACAATCAGTTTAATAAGCCGCATAACAAAACTCGTTATTCAGGTTCTAATAAACAGAGCACGCATCAAAATCAGCCCAGAGTAAAACACGAACAGTGTGGCTTTGTTAAAAATACCGGAGCTAGAAATGTGATATTCATGCTCAGAATGATGTCTGAAAGAGCAATACAATTGCGGAAGGATTTCTATCTGTGCTTTATACACTACGCAAAGGCGTGTGACAAAGTACGCCACAAAGACTTAATAGAGATGCGCGACAACCTCGACATTTTCGGAAACGACGTTAGGATAAACAAGAATCTATATTGGCATCAAACCTCTTGCGTACGGATAGAAAATGGATTCAGAAGGCATACAAAACAGAAAGTGGCGTAAGAAAATTATGTTTTCTCACCGGATCTATTCAACTTATACAGCGAAACAAGTTTGAAAGAAATAAAATCGTTGCCGGGATTCGTCATTGGCGGCCACTATCTCAACAATTTGAGATACGCGCACGACACGGTGCTGACTGCGGAAAACAGAAGGTAGCAATAGAAAGGGAGAAGAAAGGAATAAGCATAACCCTCAAGAAAACTGAATGTATGATCATCAGCAAAAAGAGGGTCCCAAAATGCCAACTACAAGTCAGAGAAACAAAAATAAAACAAGTGAAGAAATTTAAGTACCAGAGAAGTGTTCTGACAGAGGATGGAAAGTACAACGTTGAGATCCAAAGACGCATTGGCACGGTCAAGGGCGCATTTCAAAGGCTAACCAGAGTATTGAGAGAGAGAAAAATATTACTGCAAACAAAGAAAAGAGTGCTGGGTTGCTATGTGATATCTGTACCTTCTGTATGTCAGTGAATGTTAGACGGATGAAAATGATGAAAGAGAGCCTTGAGGAAGCAGAAATGCAGTTTTACAGAAGGCTGCTGACAAAACAATGGACTGAGCACATGAGAAATATGGGGTGTTGGAGAGGATGAAAACGAAAAGAAAACTCATACCTAACACCAGGAAGAGACAAATGAGGTTCCTGGGATACGTAATGAAGAAGAAAGGCCTGTAAATTTAATAGTCATGAGACGGATAGAAGGAAAGTGAGACAGGGGAGGGCAGCGCGTAACCTATTGATAGGCCTGAGCAAGTGGATGGCGGAGGGAGTTTCGGGAGAGATAACAAGAGGAAAAATTTGAGCGCGACAAGAGACAAAGCCCAGTGGAAGTCCATGATCGCCTACGTTCTGAAGAGACACAGCATATGAAGAAGAAATGGAACGAAATGCAAGATATTCAAGTAATATATATATATATATATATATATATATATATATATATATATATATATATATACTGCATAAATGTGCGTGGTTGGTGGCAACGTCTCTTCATTGTGCAGTTTTCAGATTGCTGCTTCTGACTGGTAGTTAGGAGCGCTACCTCTTGCGTAGCGTCAAGAGCGGCTGCTCTGATCGACAGTTGCATAATATCGGGGTTCTTGCAGTGCCATGGGGAGATGTCCCTGCTGACGCTTCCGGTGGGCAACCTTGAGGCCACACTTTGCTACAGGTCACGCCAGGTCTCTTCCAGTGCATGTCGCAGCTAATGATTCTTCTACTCCAGGTACTTTTCAACAACAACATTAAACATGAACATCCATATCTCCGCTAAAAAAGCTAAACCAGGAAAATTAAAATCACCTAAACCAATTAACATTTCCTTTACTAACACCCTGAGTATTCGAACCAACTTCTGTAGCGTTGAATCATTCCTCCATCAAAAGTCCCCTGACATCCTAGCTCTTTGTGAGACTAATCTCAACTCCTCAATTCCCTCATCTGACTTCTCGATCCCTGGCTACCTGTCCCTCTTCAGGAAGGACTCCAATGTCCACATGCATGGGCTTGGTGTTTATGTCAATGAACGCCTTTCTCTAGCTCGGGTGATCTTTCTTGAATCCCCTAATCATTCTTATATGTGTTTCCGTCTCTTCCTTCTAAGCTCAGTTAGCTGTCGCGTCTTTCTTTACCGCTCCCACTCATATCCCGACTGTTCAGTTCTTGACAGAATCTCAAATAATATTGACAAGGCCATTTCATCCCATCCGTTTGCCCATATATATTTTGTCTGACTTTAACGCCTATCATGCTGTGTGGCTGGAGAACCTGTCACAAATCTTACTGATGTACACACCATGAATTTTTCAATCACTCAGTCCCTTACGCAGGCAGTGGAGTTCCCCCCGCGTTTCTCTAATAACCCGAATGGACACGACTCACTACTAGATCCCTCCTTTACCACCACCCCTGACTCTTGCAATGTCAAGCAAGTCTGCCCTCTCGTAAACTCTGACCATGCGGTAGTTTCTGTTAGCATCTCCTTCCACTCCCACTCCACCCAAGAACCTCAGATCACAGAATATCTTACTGCTACTAAAGAGCTGATTGGGACTCGTTCCGCGATTTCCTGTGTGACGTCCCTTGGAAAAAATATTTAGCCTTCCTGTTGAAAACTGTTCTGCTGAGGTCTCTTCTTCCTTTCATCTCTTCCAGGAAGTTCAGACGTAAATCCCACTCACCCCCTGGTTCTCCCCTGCCTGCTCGGTTGACATCGACCACCGAAATCACGTCTTTCGGCTTTAACGGAGTCACGAGTCGGACCATCACAGGCGCCTTTTTGCCTCGGCTCGCAATGTGTGCAAGAAGATACTTAAAAGAGCTAAGCGTATGTTTAAAGCCAGAATGAATCAGCGCATAGCATCCCGTAAGTTCGGCTCCGAAGACTATTGGAGGCTCTGTAAAAGCGTGCTGAACAGCAGCAAGCCTTTAATTCCCTCTCTAATTAACGAATTTGAGGCCCTCACCTCTTGAACAGACAAGGCTGAGTGCTTGGCTCGCAGGTTCTCCACAAACTCGACACTAGCCTCGTCTGGAGTATCTGTACCTGACTTCCCACCTCGAACCCAGGCCCAACTGACTGACATACTCATTACTCCCTCGGTGGTCTCCAACATATTTTAAAAGCTTGACCCCTGTTATAGCGATCGGTGGCGACGGAATTTTAATCATTGGCCTAAAGAAATGTGCTCCTGAAATCTCCCCTGTTCTCTCTAAACTATAACTACTGCCTCTTTGCATCTTGCTTTCCTGCCTGCTAGAAAACTTCCTCCGTGGTTCCTATTTATAAAAATGGAGAACCCTCTGACTCCGCTAATTACCACCCTATCAGCCTCCTACCGATCTTTGGCAAAGTGTTCGAAGTCATCATCCACGCCGAGGTAGTACAACATCTCGCAGCCCACGGACTTCTCGAACAAACAGTATGGTTTCCGCTTCACAAGTTCTACTGCTGATATGCACATGACCATCACTGAGTATATACAATAGGCCCTCGAAAAGAACGGCGAAGCTCGAACTGCCCTAGACATCTCCAAAGCGTTTGACAGAGTCTGGCATGCTAGCCTTCTATGCAAGCTGCTGGGCTATGGTATAAGTGGACAGTTGTTTGGTCTAATTCAGTCATTGCTTTCAAATCGCACAATGAATGTAGTATTGAACGGACAAGCCTCCCAATACTATCGCACCAACGTGGGTGTTTCTGAAGACTCTATTCTAGGTCCTACGCTTTTTCTTATCTACATTAACGATCTCCGCCACCCCACCATGTAATAAGATCTCAAGTAGGCATATACGCTGACGACACTGCAGTTTATTTCTTGCCTCGATCAAAAATCTGCCGAGGCTGACAAAGTAAACCTCGCTGCCGAGCTTGAAAAGGAGATCCAATTAGTGGTGGACTGGGGTAAGAAATGTCTCGTGAAAGAAATGTCTCCCTGAAAGTAAAACACTGCGCCTCCTCGGGTTAACTCTTACAACAACCTCAAATGGAATGACCATATAGAATCCATAGCTAAATCCGCTGCTAAGAAGGTCGGTTCTCTGTGCAGGGCCAAGAAGTTTTTCCCGTCTGAAACAATCTTGCACATATACAAATCTACCATCCGCCTGTGCATTGAATATTGCTGCCATATCTGGTCGGGTGCTCCTGCCATCCACCTAGGTGTCCTTGACAAAATCCAACGGAGAATCTCTAATTTGATCGATTCCGATTTCGCAGTTGGGATACAGTCGCTTTCTCAATGACGCAGTGTGACTTCTCTCTGTCTCTTCTACAAATACTTTCACGGCTTCTGCTCCGATGAAATTAGCTCACTGGTATCCCCTCTAGATGAATTTCCTCGACTTACAAGATTAGCAGATAGGTCCTACTCATTTACTGTGAAACCAATAAATTGTAAACGCAAATTCTACTCCATCAGCTTCTTTTCTTGCACTTCACGCCTGTGAAATTCTCTTCCGCTTACTTGCTTTCCCAACAGCTACAATCTTCAAGAATTCAAATGTAAAATTAGTACTCATCTCTTGTCTCACTAGCTTGCATACTCTCTCTCTCTCATGCTCCTTTCTCCGTCCACCCTACTCTTATCAGTATTCTCATGATTCTCTTACCCTCTTCCTGACACCCCTGTACCTGTCACTCTTGCTCATAACATTTTTCCTATGTAACCCTCTGCACAACAGTGGCAGTAAAATGCCTTGCTTGAGGCGACACGATTATAAAAAAAATTATAATCACAACTAAATTTCAATACAGTTTATTGAAACCTACTTGTGGAACATGACAAAAATGAAGCACTCGTTTTAATCCTTTGGCAAACTACAGAAATTAGGTAAACTTCTTTACAAGGATACTCTACGAACTAATAAAAAAATACATATTTTTCAGCATAGAACCCCTAAAGTTCTAAAGAAGCATTAAATTTCATACCGATACAAGTGAACTGCAAAAAGTATATTCTTAAGAGAAGTTCATTTCTAAGAGTTTCGTAATTTAATTTAGAAACTATTTTATCCTTTTTTTAATTCCAAATTAAACCTAATCCAAATCGGATTAAGTTAACATAGGATTGCAGACTGGGGCTAATTTTCAGTTTTCAAGATTGACATTCGCTAAAATCTAGAAAATTAAATTGCATTACAGCAAAAAGGCATATAACATTTTAGTTAAAGAAAAAAAAACTTTTTAGGTTACGTGGTTTCTCAAAGGCTCTAGTGCTCGATTTTTACACATTAATTACCAACATTTTTCGGTCAGCTTAAATGAGTCGGTATGCGTAGGAGAGAAATAAAGCTACATTGAACCTGCACCTTTTGATTCTGATTCCTATCTAGTTAAAAAGGATCTTTTGTCTGGTGTGGGGGAACGTAAAATAAAAGAAGATAGTTTCCAGTTAACGTATCATGGTGCGATAGGTAAATTTTTGTAATTTTATATTTTGAATTTCGCGAATGCGCGTCGGTATGATTCTGCTTATTTAGGTGACAACTTTTTCACAATTATATATATATACATATATTTAATCATATCATCCCAAGCAAGGCAGTCCACTGTCACTATAGCGCATGGGGCTACATAGAGCGATTGGGTATAGGGAATGTCAGAGGGATAGTGACAGACGAGTTAGGAGGTACGTAGGGAGAGTGTTGGAGGGAATGGGTGCGAGTTAGTGTGTTAGGAGGTGTCTGTTGACCTTACATTTAAACTCCTGGAGGTTGTAGCCGTCGGCGAAGCAATCATGCGGAAGGGAATTCCACAGGCGGGAAGTGCGGGAAAAGAAGCTGTTGGAGTAGAAATTGCGGTTAAATTTTATCAGTTTCACTGAAAAGAGGTGAGACCTAGTTGCCAATCTAGTATCTCGTGCAAATTCTGGGGCACCAGTGATTTAAGTTCATCCGTGCAGAAGCCGTGAAAGTACTTATAGAAGAGGCACAGGTAAGCCACGTCACGCCGGTGAGAGAGTGACTGCAGGCGGTCAGCTAGGTCGGTATCGACCACATTACGGATTATCCGCTGTATTTTGTCAAGAAACCCGAGGAGAATAGCAGGGGCACCCGACCAGATGTGGCAGCAGTATTCAATACACGGGCGGACGGTAGATTTATATATGTGCAGGATAGATTCAGGCGGAAAGAATTTCCGGGCCCTGCACAGAGAGCCGACTTTCATAGCAGCGGATTTAGCAATGGATTCGACGTAGTCATTCCACTTGAGGTCCGCTGAGAGTGTCAGGCCAAGCAGGCGTAGTGATTTACTCTCTGGGAGGCAAGCCTGTTCCATGCTAATGGCGGGGGGTGCGGTTGTCTGTGGTGGTTAATTGACAGCAGCTTCGTTTTGGAAGAATTGAATTTTACGAGCCATTTCTTACCCCCATCCACAACGGATTGGGGGTCCTTTTCAAGCTCGACAGCAAAGTTCGCCTTGTCACCAACACCAGATTTTTGATCGAGGCGAGAGTAAACTGTGGTGTCATCAGCGTACATACCTGCTTGGGATGTTATGGCATCGGGGAGATCATTGATGTAGATTAGAAATAGCGTAGGACCTAAGATAGAACCTTGGGGGACAACCGCGTTTGTAGGATAGTTCTGAGAGGCATCTCCGTTCAATACCACCTTCAGAGTGCGGTTAGAGAGGAATGACTGGATTAGGTTCAACAAAAGTCCAGTTATGCCGCAGCTTCGCAGTTTCCGTAGAAGGCCGGCATGCCATACTCTGTCGAACGCTTCAGAGATGTCCAAGGCTACGGTTCGTGCTTCACCATTCTTGTCGAGAGTCTGGTATATATACTTGGTGATGGTCGTTAGCATATCAGCAGTAGACCTTGTGAAGCGGAAGCCATATATATATATATATATATATATATATATATATATATATATAACATAGTACACTTGGTATATAATCCTGGTAAATTCCAGTAGAGATGAACTCAAAAGAACTCAATGGTAAATTCATTTATTTAATTTAACAGAGTAATATAATTTATAAAAGATTTTTGATTATTACAATGGGTAATGCATATTTCAGCGATGTTATTATCGTGGCTCGTCAGACCCAAATGGTACAACAGTTGGTAATCAAAGTAGCCACCCCCCAAAAAAAATTCCTTTTCTTTTATTTAATTTTACATAGACGCTCACATGTCCATATAAGAACAGACATTTTTAACGGTTATTTACGAAAATTTCTCGCTCATTCGAAAAAGAAACCCAAAGAAAGAGGAAAGCGAGGATAAAGAAAAGATAGACGATTGATTAATGCAAAGAAGAGAAAATGTTGAAAAAGAAAAAAGAAAAAAAGAAAAACGTGGAAACAGGAAAAAGCAGAATGGAAAGCAAGGAGAGAAAAAGAAAGGACAAAGAGATAAAATAACAGGAAATACCGTATCGCGAGAAATAAATGTTGACACTATTTCTCATAATAGCTTTTCAAACTACCTAACTGTTCTTTCAGAAAAATCTGGAAAGATTTAACTATGGAATTCAATTTCAAATATACCGGGATATATTTACGGTACAAAAAATTTTGCATCATAATTTTAATACAATTTGAAAGAAATAACTACTATTACTCTTAATTTAAAATTAATGCTAATTTAAAAATATTGTTAAAATAATTGAAAATACTAAAATTAAAAATATAAACATAGGATCAGAAACAAATTGATAAACTTAACAGAAGGGGGAAATACACAAAAGAAGGAAAGAAAAAGGGAAAAATCACGACAGAACGGATTTTAAAACAATTAAAAATAAAAAAAAAACGCTAGATCGAAACCGACGGATATAATTCATTCTTAGAAACGTTACAAGGGATTTTTACCCTTAAATTAAAATATACCGACTATAGGGAATATTTATGGTGAAAAATAAATAATATATCCTAACAAATTACATTATAACCACTTGGAGTAATTTATTCTAACTATAGTGAAAATAATAACTGCAAACAAGAAGATATAATTTATTAAAATACAACCTTAAAGATTATCTAAAATACTAGCAATAGTAATAATAGATAATAATAATCTAAAAAATAATTATAATAATAACAAATAAAAAAATAAAGAAAAAAATAAATATATGTATACATATATATATATACACATACACACACAAACATATATATGTGTGTGTTTACATACATATGCATTTATATATACATGTATGGATAAAACAAAATTTCTCTCAGACGTAATGATAATTATAATAAAAATAATAAGAATACTACTAGTACTACTACTACTAATAATGTTCATTTTATCACACAAGAAGACAAAAGAAATTACAAAAATACCTATAAATGTAATCATTATAAACAAATCAAAATCAAAATAAAATAAAAATACAAATATAATAAATTATAGGTGTAAACTAATATTAACCTGATGTAGAAAATTTAGCTGTAATATGATATTAATATACATGTCAAATTTCACATCGAAATTTAATTTAAAATTCACTTACGCACAAATACCCTTGGGAAAGGTATTAATCCGTCTCTTCCTTCCAGTTATGGGTTAAATAGCAGGCCAGACTGGGTTCTGTAGCCTTGGTCGGCAACCAGTCTACCGCAGAAAGCAATGGCAACCTACTGAGGGATAATCTTCTGCCCAGTCAGTCATGTCTCTTTCGAGACATGATCGCCCAAGCGTGTATCACGTATGGCACTTAACTAACAAAACTAAATTGTGCAACATAATTTCAATATTTTGAAACAACAACTGCTCTTACTAGAATCCCAAAATATCCTATTAATTTTTAAAAATTTCGTTAAAATAATTAAATCATTAAAAAACGAAACGTTAGAAAGATAAACATAAAAGGCGGGAGATAAAAAAGAAAGAGATAAAAATTAGAACGATATAGAATAGAATTTAAATTAAAATAACTTAAAATAAACTTCATATATCAAACCAACGTCTATTACATTAATATTCATTCTTAGAAACGCGATATGGAATTTCCTCTTAAATTAAAATATACCGATTCTAGGGTATATTTGCGGTGAAAAATAAATCATAAATCATACATCCTAATATAAGTTACAATATAACTACTAGTAGTAATTTATTTAAAATAAAGTTAAAATAATAATTCCTAGTAAGAAAACTAAATAAAAAATTAAAATATGAACAAAATTCCTTTAAATATTCATAATAATAATACTCATAATAGACAATAATAATAAAATAATTATAAAAAATTTTAATAATAGAAAATAGAAATTCGTAATAATATATATATATATATATATATATGTGTGTGTGTGTGTGTGTGTGTGTGTGTGTTTATCAAACAAAATTTCTATCAAACTTTAATAATAATAATAATAATGATAGTAATAGAAATAATACTTATTATATATATATATATATATATATATATATATATATATATATATATATAATGATATGGATATAGGTCGAGTAATAACTGCAGTACTGCAATAAGAATTAGACGGGATATCGCTAGAAATGGATAGTGGAAGAAGAACACGCGTAGATTATGATTAACGATTCAGTTCGAAATACCCAATAAATTTCCCGGATTAACATAAATGCCCAAGAGCACAACTGACGAATCGTGGTGATAGCAATAAAAAAGGTGACAACAATAGTAAAGGTATAAATTATCCTTATCCCAGTAATTCTTATATCTTGCAATGATACCAGGCATTTGTATTTTGGGATACCAGAAAATGGTATGAGAGAAAATTTCTTAATAATTCTGAATTTATCATTTCCGTATTTTCTATTACATATAGGGTGTATTGCTTGTTAATATATCAACAGTTTATAGATTTTGAAATTACGTTAGTAAAGAATTGATTTGATGATTGACTTAATGATTTTTTCTTTTCATTCACTAGCTGTGATCTAAGTGCTTAAGTCGTTAGAAATTTCACGCCTTTATCTAAATATCTAAGAAATTTAATTATAGAAATACATTACAAAACACTTGCGTGTTTATAATAATCACAATTTGATTTTGATAGCTTGAGATGTAAATTAGATCTTACCATTCAACAAGAACAGATTTATATTAGCATGCAACTGCACGTAATATTTTAGTAGATGATCACTGGTTAAATATTTATTTAGTGATTAGAAAATATGACGGATATAGTTTTACAGTACTATTATAACGGGTAGGTCAAACGACATTATATTTTCTTTCAGTTCTTATTATGTCTACTATTATTTACTAAATTTTCATGAATATAACTTAGACTATTGGTATGTCCACTTTCAGCCCAAGCTCATCAAACATTTGTCATTGTTAGAGTCAGTGGAAAAAATTGTTTGTGCAGATTTATATATGTACTGAAAGATAAATGGTTGGGCGAGGGACTACTCCCTACACACATACACTCTTTTTTTCTATATTTCCTTTAAATGTCCTATATGAAGTAGATATTGAATTGACATCAAGGAAACTAATTTCTTTAATTCAAACTTGGAATTTCACCTTCAAGCGATGGTCGTTATAGAAAGTAAGTTTTGCTTTAAAATATTACCAATTTCTCTACGATTCAAAACATGAAACCATCACCAAAGTAGTACACCATATTGCGTTGGTTATATACATTAAAGACACTTGATATACAGCTAATTGATTTTTACCAGAAACGGATCTTCCGCACGTAAGTGCCGTGAGGTGGAGTATTATATTCGGTCATGTTTATCAATTTGTTTATTTGTCTGTCTGACCGTGTTCAAGTTATCTCAAGAATTGCTGGATAGATTCGGAAAAATTTCAGCAATAATTTGCTTCATGACTGGCACAAAATTGTTTAGATTTTTGGTTAAATCCGGAACGGGATACAGTTTCTGGATTATTTTTCCGGTTTTATTAATAAAATTTAATTTTTGCTTTTCAAATGCCAGGTACTGAATTACATCCCTTAGATCATTTAAAATACTGAATTACCTCCCTTGATTCATTTTATAAACGCATTTAATTTTGAGAACCGTTGAATTCATTTTTTGTATTTTCACTCTTGAGAGTTCACTGCAGCTATTCTCATTTTAATAATCACCTCTTGCTAATCACTGAGATGATGTCGGTATGGCATAGGCGGAGGTTTGTGGTCTTTGACTGCTCTTTCTAGTTTGTTTTGTTTTTACTCAGGAAATGAACAACAGTTCACCCATTGGAAAATGTAGATTTAAACGAAGTGATGCGCTCAAGCCATTATTGTAAAAAATAGCTACAATACCGTAATATTCTTTTTGGCTTTTAGAAACAAGCCAAAAAAATTGTTGTGTGTGTGTGGGGGGGGGGATGATAGTGACACTACATAAATTTATTACAAGAAGTATATATCTATATCGTGTTAGACATTTCGACGTGGTGTAATGGTTAGCAAGCTGGTTTTGCTAAATCAGTTACCACTGAATAGTCACTGGTTGCGCCTCACATTCAGGTTTTTGTCGCATCTAATCTTTGCATAAAAAATCATTCGGCATTTCGATGTGATGTAACGGTCCGCAAGTCTGTCTTGCTAGATCAATTACGACTGAGAAGTTAGTTCGATACCCAATTGGTGCTCCATATTTTCGGCCTTGTGCCACTTATAAACTATGCTTAGTATATTACTACATTTTGAAGCTTGGTGCCTGGATGTGCGTTGTGGTGAAGTGGATATCAGCTCAGAATTAGAATTCGGTGAGCTGAGTTCGAATTATAGTTGAATTCCTTGCATACTCTTAGGCAAATATACCATTGGAAAGGTATTAATCCGTTTCTTCCCTCCAGTTATGGGTTAAATAACAGAACAGCTTAGGTTCTATAGCCATGATCGGCAACTAGTCTACCGCAAAAAGTAACGGCAACCTACTGCGGGATAATATTCTACCCAGTTAGTCATGTCTCTTTCAAGACATAATCGCCTAAGCATGTATCACGTATGACACTCAGCTGACTGACTGACCTAGGTAACGTAATGCTTATATATTCAGTCTTATATATTAGTGAGTTCGATCCTAATTGGGTCTCCATTGTTTAATGGTTTCGTAGTAAATTGCTTAAATATATATTTATAAATGAAAAACGGGCTTACTGAGGCAGTAAAGTCGACTACAATAGTTTCATCCAGAATAGAAAAACAACAATCTTTTATCATTGTTGAAAGGTCTTTTCACGTCATTGAAAAATTCGGTTACTCAGAATAAATTTGCAGAAATACTTCACTTCCGTTCTACCACTTTGAAAAAAAAAAACAAAAAAAAAACAACACATTTACATTTATTCACACGAATAAGAAAATATTTTTCTCCCAGAAGAATTTGAATGTATTTGCAGTCAGTTTCTTTTTTCCTTGAAACAACATTTCAGAGTTCTGGGCATGATGATAACCAACATTCGGCAGCAAGGACTCTGACCGAGAGATTGGATGTTTTTAAGCGCTTGAAATCACCTTAATTGCTATTGTTCCCAGATTTGCCCTGACTTGTGGTAGTAATACCTTCTAGTGTGGGAAAATAATAAAAAACCAAGCAAAAACAAAAACTATGAAAGTATAAAAATACATTTTTATAGTAAAAAAATACAAGCCATATATTTAGATAAAAAATTCCAGCAATACATATTTATGGTAAAATCATCAACAATACATCGTATAGAAAAATTACCAAAATACTCTGTGTAGTTGAAAGCATACAATTGCGTTCAAAATATTTAGATTTTGGTGCTACATAACTCATATGCCGCTAAACAAAATAAACTATTCAACCAACTAATCATCATGGCATATATTCAGTTGTGAAAGAAGAATATGCGTTATATTTGTATTACTTCAAAGCTCCAAAGAAAATTAAATTGTGGCATTAAATTCCCAATAAGAATTTAATATGTCATTAAACAAACAAATCAATCACTCTTTTATGTTTCTTTACGATTTTACTATAATACATTTATTTCCATTATTCAGAGTGTTGTCCTCCTTTTTATTGCCATATTTATGACGTTTCGGCCGTTGTTCGCTTTGACTTTCTTCGGCAATTAAAATTGTGAAGTAACTTTTATTTCATGGAGTAAAATATATTGTTCTCGTTCCATGAGTCATGCCACATCCGGATGTCTTAGTTATCGCCATTTAACGCAAATCTAATTTTTTATTCACCACTGCTGTAGCTAAGTGTTGAACTCACAACTCTTTAGGTGAACTCACTGGATCCAACTAACGCTTTTATCTATTGACCATTGTCTAGCAGATAAAAGTGATGGTTGGATCCATTGACTTGAACTAGCAGTCAAAACATCCTGAATATGGCATTTGAGATGAGGACAATAACCTAAACAATGTAAATAATGTAAATAACTAAAATACCTAATCTCAGAAATATGTGCAAATATAATATATTCAGTTTTAATGCACCAAGTAGAGAGATTATTACTTTTTATGGGCTCTCTTCACAAACAAATTTACATTGTTTTATCTGAATTGTCATTTTCCTTGCTCCGTAGACAGATAATGGTTTTAAATGTTCAGTCAATTAAGTGCCATACGTGATAGAGTCTTTGGGCGATCATGTCTCGAAAGTGACATGAATGACTGCGCAGAAGATTATCCCGCAGTAGGATGCCATTACTTTCTGCGATAGACCGGTTGCCAGCAAAGGCTATATAACCCAATCTGTCCTATTATTTAACCCATAATTGGAGGGAAGAAACGGATTAATACCATTCCCAAGGGTATTTGTACGCAAGTGAATGCAAATAATTCAACTGGAATTCGAACTCGGCTCCTCGATTTGTCGTTACGAGCCGATATCTGCTGGACCACAACCTAGAAGCGTTGTGGTTTTAAACGTTAGTTCGTGAATTTGGTGACATATTGATTGTGAGTGTAAATCTCTGGTCTGGGCAGTGTGTGCATTGACTTAGTGAAAACCGGCAAGCAATAACTGAGCAATACTAAAAATATGAACTAGATCATATTCAGTGGAAATCAAATAAAGGGCTCAGTTCAGAATTCTCTGTAGGTTACCCAGACTAATAATTATCTACGAACGGCCAAAATGTGCTGACAAAAACGAAAATGAAACAGCAGTTCGAATAGAAATAACATTGGATTTTTACATGTGCACCTATTTGTTTTATTTTTGGATTCATGTCATTTTTTAAAAATTCTCACCCCGATTTGTTCCCTTAGATTATATTTTTTAACACCCACTTAAATGAATCCTGTTCACTGAATGCATTTTCAATACAAATAGTCGGTCGTTGAGTGAATTTACCATCCCACTGTCTCCATATATATTCACCAAATATCCGAATGTGAATATATGCAATTGTTTAAGTTTATAACAGCTGAAAACTTAAATAAGATTGAACACAAAAAATAATAGTTTAAACTTCACCTTCAAGCAATTAGGATATTGACTATAAAACAGAAAAAGAATGAAACTGTCCATTCAAGCGATCAATGCTTTGACAAGAAAGCAGAAAAAAGTTAACGGCCTCATCAAGCAATCAAGATATTGGCCATGAACTAATTACATTGCCGGATAATTCCGTTAGGATATTGACCACAACTGAGAGAAAACTGTACTGTCCGATCAAGCGATCAGGATATTAACTAGAACGTAGAAAAAACATTGATCTGCCCTCTTAAGTGATCAGGTAATTTAAGACAACCTAGATATTCTGGACTGCTCGATCCAAAGAACCTGGTACTGGCCACAAAAGAGAAAGGATATAATTTCCCAATCTAACAATTACACCGTAGATCAGAAACTATACATAGAACGGTTCAATCCAACGTTGCGGGGGAGGGGGTGATCACAAACTACGCTATAAATGCTGAGCGTTTTTTATTGTGATTTTCTAAAACAAGTGGAAATGTGTGGGAAAATAAGAACGCGTAACTTTGACATAGACAAGTATTAAAATCTAAATTAAAATAGTAGAAAGGTAGTAAAACGGATGAAACGATGAACGGAACTAACGGCGGAAAAATCTTAGAATAAACTGGCAGAGAAAGGAATCTGACCTCGACAGATTGACGCGTCAGGAAATTTAATTATTGCAGCCAATTCTGTGCACATCAGAGACAACATCTCAGACTGCAACCACATTGATTATTATGTGTTGAGTCAGTTGAGCGAGACATGCCGTTAGATAAAACCATTCCACACAAATAAACCCAACTCAAGTTTTCTATATCCATTTAAAACGGAGGAGATTCTGAATTCGTCTGGAAGCTGTAGTTGAAGCCAATAGCGATTTTATTAAATAAATTTTACTTAGTATTTCAAAATATTTTTGGTGTAATTTTGGTAAATATATCTGTTTAAACGAGATCTCAATGTTATTTTAATTTCTGTATAATTTAAACGACAATTCATCCATCGCACTGTATATGTTTAAATCCATGACGTGTATGTAAAAGATGGTGTTGGTGGGGCCATCCACTTTAAAGCAAGTAACTTTAGTAAGCAAAACGAGGGTTTATTGTGTCAGGTAACGCATGATTTTGAACAAATAGATGCAAATCCACACAAACTGTTATTGTTTTCTCGAGCATTTATTTACAATTGAAAAGATTTTGATTTACAAAACACAAAGACAGAAAATTTTAGAAAACAAAAGATCAACGTAAATATCTGTAATGTATCTTATTATATCAGCTCTTCAACGGCACGCGTTCGCTTTTGATTGTGGTCAGAACGGTACTTGTTAAAAAAATATAACAATAATCACAAAAATACTTTCAACGAAAAGAAAAATGAAAAATAATGGAAATGATCGCATTATTTATTATCAGTCGTGAGAAACACTTATGCCTCATCATTTGCCAATTGAGATAAGTTTGACCAAAAAAGCAGACGGTAGTTAAAAATAAGAAAAAAGAAATAAGTTATAAATGGCTGGTGGTTAAGATAATGGCCGACCAATTGCATATCAATTCTAAGCAGATTGTCGAGCGATTTTTGTTTTTTTTTGGTTTGCAGAGATAAGAAAAAGTTTTTCTTTTGATGTTCCAACCGCTTTAGAATTTTATGTGCAGTTTTAAAAGAACTTGTGCTGTGCTAAATTCAGCAGCTGTGATTTATTTTTTGAGATTTTTCTGGTTTCGCTTCTCATTTTCATTCATTTAGTGATCAGCCAATTATTTCTAAATTCTTTCATTCTAATTATTTATAAGCTCCTATCTCGTCCATTACATCTATCGCGGTTTATCTCTAATTATATATATATATATATATAATTCACTCTCTCAGGCTCTTTCTCGCGTTCTCTCTCTCGCTCTCTCTCTCTCTCTATCTATCTATCTATCTATCTATCTATCTATCTATCTATCTCTAATTCAATCTACCTCTAACTATATATATCTATAAAACTATTTAGATATATATATATATATCTCAATATCTAAATATCTATCTTTCTCTCTTTCTATTTTTCTCTCTCTCTCTTTCTCTCTCTCTCTCTATATATATATATATCTCCATCTATGTCCTTATATATTTGTTTATGTCTGTTTATATCTTTCTATCTATCCATCTATGTATATCTTTATATGTATGCATACATCTATATCCCCATATCTATCGATATGCGTATCCCTATATCTGTCCATCTATATTTCTTCATATCTCCATATAAATCTATCTATCCATAATAATCTATATATCTATATCTATCCATATCTATATATCTATAAATCTCTCTCTCTCTCTCTCTCTCTCTCTCTCTCTCTTTATATATATATATATATATATATATATATATATATATATAAATTGATTGACACAATAAAAATTATGGAACATTTTTTGTTTCACCTTCCTCTTACAAACGAAAACACTTAAAAATTGTTTAAATCTTCACTTTCCTGTTGTATTTAATGATAATGTTTGAACGAAAGAATGCTGACCAAAATGCATTAATATACATAGAGTGCCTTGGGTAAATTGTCGCCATTTTATTTTTAATTTTGCGCGTACGCCTTGCTTGTTCTTGATTATGTTGATTGCACTGTGTACTAGAGTCAGTTGAGCACCACTTGTGAGAAACACAGCACCACGACGCAATTCTCACTGCTATAAATTTGAAAATGGAAATGTTCTATTGCTTGGCATTGGCACCGAAGGCGATAATACGAACATTTCAGTGTGTTTGGTATCAATCTGATGACAATGCAGAGCATTTGGAAAGTGTTGTTTTAGTCTAATGGTGATTAAAACATTGTTTTGAAAGATCACTAGTGATGGCGATGTTGTGCCTCTGTTCATCATCTCACGGCACCTCAGAATCAACTGGGGGTGTTTCGAGGATGTAATGCTGCCATGAGTCAATAAGGTGACTGCTTGAAGACCTTATGACTGGCATCAGGACTCTGATGTGTGGCACACAAGACGAACAAAACTCTTTTAAAAGGTTTAGTGAAGTTAAGGATTAAGACAGCATTCACAAACACACAAAAGAGACCGCCCAGAAGAGGTGCAGTAAAATTCCGAATGTGTCTGGTGCTCGTGTTTGAAACAAATGACGATTTTATTGAATGAATTTACTCTTTAGTACCTCAAGATAACTTTGTGTAATTGGTAAATATAACACTATTTACATTATTACGACTATTGTCCTAATCTTTGTTACCATTTGTACGACGTTTCGGCTGTTGTACGCTCTGGTCTTCTTCAGGGGCTAGGAACCCTTTATTACAATCATTGGGGCCTATCATTCGCAGTCTTTTTACTCAGGCTCTTTATGTAGTCATGAGTTATCTCCCTCTAACCCAACTCTCTAAGTTACTTGTTCATCACTGTTGTAGCACGGTATTGAACTCACAAATATTTGGGTCAAGTCACTATAATTAACCAACGTTTATATTTTTATGGACACATAAGTTGTGATGTTCGCATTTTTTGCATAAATTAGACAACAATTTATAAATCACACATTGTATCTATCTCTATCTATACTTCTATCTATATATCTCTATCTCTATATATCTATCTACATATGGAAAGGTAGACATGTCCTAAAATAAAACCATTCTACACAAATTAACCTAGATATTTTTCTCAAGCTTTCTATATTCATTTAAAAGCTGTTTATATCAGTATATTTATCAGTCATTTTTACTCTGCGTGTAACGATTTTTCAGTCAATTCCAGTTTATATCTACCACTCTATCGCACTATGAATATATATATATATATATATATATATATATATATATATATGTTGTTCATTATATGTATTTTTTACACTGTTCATATATTTTTTCTTCAGGCTTGTGTCACTGAGAAATTTTGAATTGAAATTTGCGAGTTGTGTTAGGTTTCAGTTTCTATAGGTTTGTTCTTTACATGTAGCAGGGAGGCGATCGTTTCCACGCTCAGCACTTGAATAAATTTTACAGTGTACAATTGCATTCATGAATCTCTTGCTGATGTTTATACAATTGATTTGATATTTCGGTTCTCCACCTGGGCTTCTCCATGTTCATAATCGTCTTTTATATTCTTGGAACCAGGTGTGTGCTTTTAACTGGTCAATCACCGTGTACAATTAGACACATTTTTCTGCATGTTCGTTGCGAGTTTCTATTTCGAGTTTACCAGCTATTTCACCATCCCTAGCCTTGGCTACTTTTATTATTTAGTTATGCATATCTCCTTTCCATATGATACTCATTATTTCTAGTTTTGCACCTGATTCGTTCAGTTATTCTTCTCTAGCCTGTCTGCATTTGTTTCTTTTTTCTTTTTGGATTTTTCTGTATTCGGATCGATTCCGTGTCATGGCATTGTTTTCTGTCTGTTTTGCCATCCATTCATTTTCTTGTTTTCGTCCATTTTCCTTTGCAATAAACTCGTTTGCTGAAATCCATAAACCTCTTCATATTGTGTCCAACTTCCACTTTTTATTTTGTCTCTCATATTTTCTTTTCTCTCTGTATATTAAACTTACTTCAGTTTCGGTTCGATCTGGAGTCTCTTGTGTTGCACTCTAGGTGCTGATAGGCTTCCTCATTTTCCGTACTTTCATTCTTAGCTTACATATAACAGGGAGGAAATCGGCATTTTTGTAGGCTTTACAGTGTGCAACTACATTCCTGAATATCTTTTTGATAGTTATGCAGTAGATTTTATTTTTCGGTTCTTCATCTGAGCTTCTCCATGACTATATCTTAGAACAAAGTGTTGGCTATTATCTGATCATATGTCTTGAACCATTGAATCCACTTTCTTACAGATCCGTTGCGGAAAAAAGTGGATTCGTCACTCCAATTTAACTATTTCACTATCCATCTACTTGCCTACTTTGGCATTCAGGTCTTCAAAGGTAATTATGATTTTTGTGATTTACAACGGAGACTTGTTGTTCTCGAGCTTGGTGTAAAAGTTTGGATTTCTTCTTCCGAGTTTTGTGCTGTCGGTGCATACACAGTTATAATAGATATGTTGAAAGGTTTTTCATTCAACTAAACTATAAGAAATCTTTAAAATAACTTATAGTATCTAAAACAAGCGTTTCTTCATAGTTTTATCTATTATTAGTTCAACACGTTTTTCATTTTTTTCTCCGCCATCATATATAATCATATCACTGACAAAACCTTCATTGTTTGGTTGTTTTGTTTCACATAGTTCTAAAATGTGCAGAAGGTAGCGAAGAAAAGCGAGAAGAAATGACAATGCATAAACTACAAAAAGACAGAAAGAATAGTCATCAGCAAAAGGTTGAATTAAAATTGTAAATTACAGTTCGGGAATACTAAATTCAAGCAGGTACAGAGATTTAGATATCTGGGAAGTGTTCTTACAGGAATAGTGAGATCCGAAGTTGTATTAGAATCATCAAGGATGCATGCCAAACACTAGGCAGAATAATGTGAAACAAAGAAAAGAGTATTTAAATATTACGTGATATCTATCTTTCTGTATGGCAGAGAATGCTACACAATCTCATCAAAGATGAGGGAGATGTGGTTCTACAGAAATATGTTGAGGATACTATGGACCGAACAAGTGAGCAACAACCAAGTTTTAAAGAGAATGGAAACAAAAAGGAAACTTATACTTAATATCAGGAAGAGGCTGTTGAAATTTCTGGAGCACGTAATGAGGAACGAGGGCAGAGAAAATTAGATACACACAAGGCAGATTAGGTGGAAGAGAGAAAGAGGAAAGAAGCGTGTAACATGATGCTCTTGAGCAAATGGAAGATAAAACAGGGTTTTGGAGAAGTAACGATAAAATGAATTAAGAGACAAGAAGCGGTGGAAGTGACATGACACATGACAAAAAAGAATAATATCACGTGACCTGGGAAAGTGTGATTCACTGAAAAGTGCTGAAAACAGTTTCCACGCTGTATACATGTACATTCTTGAGTACACTTTTCACATAAATGTTGCAAATTGTAAACTATTATATATATATATATATATATAAATTAGAGAAAATTTTCAAAATTCAAAGGTGTCGGATGTACATTTCGACATAGGATCTCTAACAGAGACTCTACGTCACGTCACGTCAGCGACATTGTTTTTTCAAAATGGTGAAGGCCCTGGGTTAGAGTGTGGAGGGGTTTTAGGTTAACAACGGTCACAAAGTGGAAAAGGACAGAGCTGGTAGTCGCGGGGTTATAGAGTGTTGAAATAGTATCTTTAGGAAAGGGAGGAATAGGGGTTCATATTTTATAAAGATAGACAACTAAATGAGTTAAATTACTTTTTAAAGTTAAGATTTTAGACTGTTTGAAGAGGTGTATTTAGGTGAGAAGGAATGGGTTTCAATATAAGATTTTAAAAATGTTTATTTAAGTTTAGGAAGATAAGGGGGTTAAAATACTTTTTAAGGTTAACGTTAGAGTAAAATTAAGATTAAAACTTAAATTGAATCCTTTTAATTTAATATTCTAATATCCAGTCAACGGGGATTTAAATTCTAAATTTAAGTATTCGAAAAATTTGCCTTGTGGCGGCACCTACTGATGAATTCCCTCCTAAGATTCAGTAGCCGGTGTTGGTTGGGGTATTTTAATATTGATTAGGATCAGGTTCTTGGAATTTACCTTCCTACTCTTCCACTTCGGATTAAAGATAAACAAATATATATATATATATATATATATATATATATATATATATATATATATATGTGTGTGTGTGTGTGTGTTTGTGTGTGTGTGCATAAAAATATAGTTTTAATGTATGCTATATTTATACCACCATGAAGAATTCAAATACGTGCACTATATACAATGCAAATAATGTAATATACTGTAGAAAAAGCCAATATTCCAAAACAAACACCAAATAATAAAAAAGATAAAAAACGATAAATAAACACATTTAATAAATAATAAACTAATTATCAGATTACGAATGAACACATACACATGTAAGTATTATAACAATAATTAATAGCAGTTAAATAAGTAATGGAACAGCAAAATCATTAATAAAATATTAATAATTAGCTGCTTTGGGATCCACAATCATTTCTATTCAAACGCCTCTAGAATAATTCGAAATATAACCGTTACCCCCACTCAGTAAATGTGTGGATAATAAAATAGATTCGCACACATGAGGCACTATTGTCCAGCATATATAAATAGTCGACCCAAAAGACAACACTCATGGTCTGAATTTTTGTTGATACATAGAAAAAACTGTTGTAACTTGGTGTTGACCTCTCTATCTCTCTTTCTGTCTGTCTGTCTGTCTCTCTCTCTCTCTCTCTCTCTCTCTATATATATATATATATATAAACCGATGGTGGAACCCATGGATAACTTGTCAAAACCTAAAACTCTTATCCAGATATAGTTTCGAATACAACTGACAATACTGAAGAAAAAAAGAAACAAAAGGCCCTTATTACAGTAAACTTACCTACTCAATAAAGTGCTCGAAAACCAGATTACCTAGACCGAGCAAAAACTGTTACCTATGTTGCATCCTATGAAAAGATGAGTCTAATAGTGCGCCAGGCTTACGTGGTCCTCAGACGACTTTAACGTTCAGGTTTTGAATATTGTGTGAGCATGAATATCGAGTTACAACAATAGCTATCCTTTCATATATGTATATATTGAATAGGTAAATCTCTCAGAGTAGAAATCCCACTATTGAAAACAATACAAGTGAAAATGCTAAAAACAGTACAAGTGAAAATGCTATCCAGAGTTAGTTTGACATTTTAATTTTAAATTGGTATTCATGACACAATACAGCAATATTTCAGACACCATTAAGTAGGTCAGCAAACACAACCATTTGAATTTTGTAATCAAAGCAACAAAAACACTAATTAAAATTATTCCTAAGTAAAAATTCTTAAGGCAATATCTGTAAGTATTTGCATAATACACTGATCATGACTTTACGATTAAATCCATCATTTCTTTTCTTTTAATAGGAACTACAATCATGTTTCTCCAAATACTCTTCCTTTATTATTTGTGAAACTTAAAGGATTAAAGGAAAAACGTTGTGTATTTTATTCTCCGGATTGTTATTCTAGACTTACTGACACCCAAGGCTATACAGAGCCCAAAATATTCATGTATTTCAACCCTCGAGGGGGGAATAACGACAAGTAACAGAATTGCATGTCTTTTCCAAAAATCATTTGTAGACTAGATTTGAAAACAGCTTGCTGATAAAAATAAATCTACTTGCACATACTTGTTGATGAAACTACCCAATTTTAGATAAATATATGGTTGCTTGTTCGGTTAAAAGAGAATGGATAGATAAAGCCTGATGACTTACAACTAAACTCATCTTTATCTTACCAAGTATCAGTGATTTGCTCACTTACGGAACACTTCTTATGATATTAACCAATCAAATAAAAAGTTATATTAATTTATTTGTAATGTGTTTCTTATCACCTACGATGGGTCTCATGGGTACTGCCACCGCTACCACATCCGCTACACCCTAATCTGCCGCCTAAAGTGTGTGAAGGTAGTAGGAAGGGTTTTCTGAAGGGGAACACCACTCTCTAACCTACATGTGCCAAGCGGATATCGGCCAGTCACCAGTTTGGTTGTAGAAGCAGAGGTCAAAGTTTTGGAGAAGCGGAAGAACTTCTGAGAGGAGAGACGAGTTAAAATCAATATCTCCAGTAAAATGAACTGGCAGGCCGTTGCACTATTTTGCCTCAAACCTCACCTGGAAGAGTAGTGATCACAGCGGCGCAAAATTCACTAACCGAATAAATGATCGAATGAATGGTCGCCTATATTATTTATAAAGCTTTTCACGGTGAGTGAGAGAGCTGTAAGTAAGCAAACTGATGTTGGGTTGCAAATACGCAATTTTTAAGATATTTGTCATGACAGTGAGTTTGTCCTAGGCATACGCGTCACAGGCAAGTGGGCGTGATGTGATCAGAGGATTTTTATAAAGTAGTGCATAACATTGCATGTCGACCCGTGTCGGAATTACTGTCAGTTTGAATAAACGAGTCAACTCAGACGGTCTCAGATTTAGGGTATTTATACGCATCTAGATGTGGCACAAGTTTATACTCTCTTTAGAACCGGCCGTGTTTTTTCCCCATTTTCATCAGCTGAGATGCGCTATACACTAGTCGTTATGAACAAGTCCAACTAGTTAAGATCCGGAAACTTGTAAGCATACTTGTGGTACTAAGCATGATATTTACTGTGGCCGATTTTAATACACCAAAACAAAACATTTATATCTTAGTTCCTCTAATTAAGATGTAATCACATGAGAACTATGATGATACATCATAAAGGATTTTATTATTATTATTATTATCATTATGTCATTTTTCATCATATTTCGATTTCTGCTTTGGTCTCACTACCAACCAAGTCTGCGGGGAAGACCTAAGGCAGGTAGTGGCGTGTTGTTATGGCTCCATTTCATGTTTTTCTATCTTCCCTATCATCCCCAGCATTACATAGATAAAGGTTTTCCTTAGTGTGTGGGCTGTACTTAATAAGACAATTTTTTGTATAGCTCTTAAGCTGGGGTTTCCAGGGATTCTTTCAATGTGTTGTTTTGTTCCATTTTTTATCATTCCAAGTTCACCTACTATCACTGGCACAACTCTTGTTTTCAATTTCCACATTTTTTCTATTTCAATTTCCAGGTCTTTATATTTTGACAGTTTTTCAAATTCCTTGATTGCTATGTTACAATCCGCTGGACAAGCCATATCAATTAATAGACAAGTTTTCTCCTTCTGGTTTTTAACAATAATGTCTGGCCTGTTTGCTTCGATTTTTCTGTCTGTGTAGATGGTGTAATCCCATAGAATGGTTACATCTTCTATTTCTGTAACCGGTGCTGGATGATGTTCATACCAGTGTTTGTTTACAGCTTTTCCATAATGTTTGCACATTGTCCAATGTAAATATTGCCCAACTCTATCGTGGCGATTTTTATATTCGTTTGGGGCAAGCACAGAACAGCCTGAGATTAGGTGGTCTATTGTTTCTTGGTGTTTATTACAAAACTTGCATTTTGGATCCATATTATTATGCATAATATTTGCCTGAAAGTTTCTCGTGAAAAGACTTTGGTCTTGTGCTGCAAGTATAAATCCTTCAGTTTCAGACTTTAATCCAGATGCACGTAACCATCGATGAGTATTAACTTTGTCAACATTGGATTTATTGGCACGTTCTGGATATTGGCCATGCAGAGGTTTGTCTTGCCAGCGCTGTTTCATCTTTTCAAGAGCTTTATCTTTGGCTTTCATTTTCATATTTTTTGCCGCAATAGTTGGTTCTTGGCTTCTGTTTTGCTTTTCTACAGAATCTACTAACTGTAAATCTTGTTTGTATTTACTGCCTTCTTTTATTATTGAATATTTTTTCTTTCTTTCTTCATGTTGCCTTACTAATTGTATCATCCAATCCTTTGTTGTTTCTATGTATGTTAGTAAGCCAATAGTTGTTGTCTTGTATGACAATTCCAGCTGAATAAGACCCCTTCCACCTTCTTTACGGGGTATGTATAGACGGTCTACATCAGCCTTTGGATGATGCATCTTATGCTTAGAAAGAAGCTTTCTTGTTTTAGCATCCATTCGCCTGATGTCGTTCAGAGTCCAGTTTAAGATGTTGAAGCTATATTGGACAACTGGGATTGCAAGGCTATTAATGGCCATAACACTGTTCTGTGAATTTAATTCAGTTTTTAATATCATTCGTAGCCTTCTATAGTACTCTTTACGCACTATTTCGTTCATTTTTTTATGGTGAATGTTTTCGCTCTCATTTACAATTAGGTATTTATAAGCTTCTTCTGGTTTCAATTCTTTTATTGTTACAGCAGGGTCTAGGCTAATTGAGGATGTTTCTTGTATTGATCCACGTAAAACTGTAGCTTTAGCACATTTATTCAAATTAAATTTCATTCCAATGTCTTCGCTGAAGCATTTTACAGTTTGCAGAAGACCTTCCAGCTCATTATCATTCTTAGCATATAACTTTAAGTCAGCCATGTAAAATAGATGGCTTATTTTCTTTTGTAAAATAGATGGCTTATTTTCTTTTGTAAAATAGATGGCTTATTTTCTTTTTATTATTATTATTATTATTATTATTATTATTATTATTATTATTATTATTATTACTTGAAGAACCACGTCTTCGGGTAAAAAGGAATTAAAAATGTAAAAAGAAATAATGCGTAAAGCTGAAACAAATCTTATCAAGAAATTATAATGAAGGAAAAGAAAAAATTATTGATAATTTTTTTGTCCATGTTTGGAAGTCGAAAGATCATGATTTCTATGAAGTTCTTTGATAGTATAACATGTTTGAAAAACCCGATCGACTTTAAGGTATGAATTATTCAATATAATAAAAGAATAATTCATCTTCAACACTTCTGATTTTACAAGAAAGGGCAGAAATATCAGCAGTGATATCTAAAATGATATTTAGAAAATGGGTGGAATGATGAAAAATCATCACAGAATCTCAGATAACAAATTTCGATTGGTTTGACAATTGCCTGATGCGGCTGGCTTGATGCAACCTAATTTAAAATATATTTTGCTGGGCGAAAGAAGCCAAAAATTGGTTTCGTTTTCATTTTTTTTTATGAGTCACGGAATGTACAGCATGAAATTAGAATCATGTATTATTTTAGCATGAAGAAGAAGAGAATAATGCCACTGGATCAGGCGGGTGTCTGTTTTCAATTCATTTTGCCCAGTTTTCTTGATTCAAATATTGGAATGGCTCCAAGTGGAACAGCTAAAAAAAGGAAGACGAATGAGGAAGGATAAAAATGAATTGAAGAGATGAATGTAGAAATAAATCGGCGTGAATGACTGAACTCAGGCGAATACACACACACACACACGCGCGCGCTTATAGTATAAATATACATCAAGGCTCATTTACGTATATATATATATATATATATACATATATATATATATATATATATATATATATATATATATATATAAATGAATAAATAAATAATATATAAAGTTTAATTTGTTAAGGAAATATATATATATATATATATATATATATATATATATATATATATATAAAATGTCAGGGTAAATTGGCGGCATTTTATATTTTTAATTCGTGCATGGGCTTTGTGTGTTTGTTTTATTTTGTCGACTACACTGTAGAGTAGGGTCAATCGATTGCCGTCTCTGAGCAATATAATGCAATCCAGTACGCCAAAGATTTGGAAATGGCCTGGATGATATACCCAGTCAAAATGATGGGGATGTCATTCATCTTATCTCAAGATCTCAGACTCAACACAGTGGCTTACATCAAGTGCCTTGAGTAGTAGTGCAGGCATGGATCAGGAGGGTGTCTGGTGAAGACCCCTATGTCTGGTAACAGGACTCTGCACTATATCAAGCAAACAGGAGAACCAAGTCATGAGTGTCGGACAATATCTGAGACTTTATCACGCCATATATCTGGCCACCAAACTCCCCAGACTACAAACCCCTTGATTATTATGTGTAAGAAACAGTTGATCAAGAGACCAAAAAAAGAAAAATTTCTGGAACTGAAGGCAAGAATTATGGTGACATTCACCAACTTAAACATCGAGGCAATCCAACAGAGTTGCAGGAGATTCTAAAAGCCGTGGTTGAAGCCTATTATAATTTTATTGAATAAATTTATACTTGGAGATATTCTTGTGTAATTGTGTAAATATATCTGTTAAAATGAGATAGAGGTGTTATTTTCACTTCTGCATAATTCAGACGGTAATTTGTCCATCGCACGTTGTAAAAAATTAACCATAACACACACATACATACATACATACATACATATATATATATAGTGATGATCATCCACGTATACTGTCTTAATATGTATAGTAAAGAATATTAATAAAAAGTTTTGAATTTAAAAATGTACTTTTTTTGAACAGTATTTGTTTATTTTTATTATATTTTATATTTCAGACCGCCCTCGGTCCTTCATCAGAAACAACTGATTTTTAAATTTAAATGGTGTGTTTGTTCACAACATGCGGCATGTCCGTAGAGAAAGTCTGTTTGTTTTAAATAAAAATTTCTTGGAATATCTGAAAAATTTTTTTTAGCTATTGAAATAATTGTAAAGATTCAACACACCTAAGTCCCTATTTAACCCTAGCTTGTGTGTATTTAATTTTAAAATCCAGTATGTTTCTTTCTTTCTGCGTGTATATGTAGAACTAAAATTGGAGTCTATTAGTAAACATTTGCAATTTTCTAAAGTATGATCAGGTTGATTAAAATGGGCTGCAATTGGGGAGTATACATTTTTTTGTCGTATATTTAGTTTGTGATTATTGAAGCGAAATCTAAAGCTATTACCGGATTCGCCGATATATCCACTGTTGGGGCAAATTGAGCAGAAGAGAAAGTAGATGATGTTTTTGCTGTCACAAGTAAGGTTTGGTGGGTGTAATTTTATTTTGGTGTTGGGTACAGAGAATGTTTTGTCTGTTATTAAATGTTTACAAATTAAACAGTGAGGCTTCCCACATTTTAAATTCCCTGATAGGTTTGTATTATTTAAATATTTAAATAATACAAACCTATCACCACGTGATGTAAACAAAAAAATATTCGAACGCTATCGTGAAATACGTTTCTAATTCAAATTTAAAAATCAGTTGTTTCTGATGAAGGACCGAGGGCGGTCTGAAATATAAAATATAATAAAAATAAACAAATACTGTTCAAAAAAAAGTACATTTTTAAATTCAAAACTTTTTATTAATATTCTTTCCTATATATATATATATATATATATATATATAAGAGCGTGCTCGTGCCGTCAAAAATGAGAGCAAGATATTGAGATCAATATGGCGTTTAAAATGACATCTATATTGATCTACCTACTATTGAGTATCTTTCATTAATATAATGCAAAATAGAAAATGAAGAATATTAAACGACAAAAAGAAAAAAAGGTACTAAAAACGAATTTCATGTAACAAAATATTAAATAATAAATAATCCTAAAAGACAATAAATTGAAGAAAATGAATATTTATGATATAGATGAGACGGGTAAACCATTTTATATTTTTTAGTTTGGCGCATACACATTTTCTTTTATTTTGCCAGCGGCTTAGTATAGTATAGTCAGGTTGGACACGGTCTGTAAAAACAAAAGGGCCCTATGACGTAATTCACTTAACCAAAAATGGGAAACAGCTTGCTGTACTGCCTGGTATTCGCGCTGGAAGCTCTAATACCAACATTTGGGTGTCATTCTGAGGTCAATACAGAGTATTCGGAATGAGGTGAATGAGTCTAATGGTGATTTCGAAGGTTTTGGGAGTAATCATAAATGATGGCGACGTTATATCTTCACACATATTCCCAGAACATTCCTCAGGCTCAACGTGTAGGCCTACATTAAGTGTCTGGCGGAGGTAGTGTAGCTCTGGATCAAGAGAGTGGCTGCTGGAAGGCTCTATGTCTGGTAATAGGATTCTGTACCATACTACACAAGCAAGAAAAAACAGTCATGATCGTCATACAAATTCTGCAACCACATCACCTCTTACATCTGGCCACCTAACTTCCCAAACTGTAAGCCCGTTCATTATTATGTGTAGGGCGCATTTGAGTGACGAACCAACGAAATTCGGTGCAACAACATGAAATGAACTGAAGGTAAGTATTATGACAGCATTCAACAACTTAAACAAGAAGTCTGTTCAGAAGAAATCCATGAGATTCGTCTGAAAGCTGTGTTTGAAGCTAATGGTGATTTTATTAAACAAATTTACTCTTTAGTATGCAATGTTTTGTTAAGTATATCCGTTAAAATGAGATGAAGTTCAATTTTCATGTTTTTGTGTTATTTAGACGACAATATATTCATCGCACCATCAATATGAAGAATAAAGATTTCATTATCGTGATGATGATAAAAATGCAAAATAAAAAAGGCAAATAAAGTAAAAGAAATGCGCCGAGATGAATCACAGCCAAATGGGTCATGTGTTCAGTTTGAAAATCGACATTTGTTCAGATCAATTGGGATGAATCGTCGACTCGCCGACCGTCGTCCTGTTTCAACGTCTAGCCGAGCGGACGACTGAACAACGAAACAACATTAGCAGGGAATATTTTTCCGCTTTCCTACTTAAAAATAACATCAATTCACAAAGAAAAGAAATATAAATTTGATTCCTTGGTGTATTCATATATATATATATATATATATATATATATATATATATATTGTTATGGATATCAGTAAATATACATATGAATATAAACACAAGTACATGCACATATATAAATATATTTTTGGTGTAAATAAAACAGTGCTCCATGTAATATAACATAGCTATAAAATATATATTAATAGATATACATTCTATTCTACGTCTGCGGTTACTCCAATTCCTACTGTACACGTAAGATAATATATATATATATATATATATATATATATATATATATATATATATACGGTAAATACTCGTCGAGGTGGATTATGGCTTGGTCCAATCCTTATCGTAAATAAAATATTGTCTGAAAACAGGCACATGCACATTTAGTATGTATGTGCGTATTCTGATGAAAACCTTTTTGACAATACGCACTGAAATATCAAAATTAGTCAATTACACTAGTTACTACTACTGAAATCATTCTTTATTTGGAAGGAATAGGGCCGTTTGAAAGTCTGCTCTTGTTCGGCATATCTCTGCCTAAAATTGACTTTGTTCAATAAATTTAATGCCTATATTTCACTAGTTCCAGTTTTGCAGTTGATTTCTGCATGCAGTCTCTTGGACAATGTCACTGATGCTGAAGATTGTGTGTAGCATGTTTGCCTCTAACATTTTTAGTTCGGATGCTTCAAGCTTTTTCTGGAAAAACTTAAATGAATCAATGTCGTTACTCAATTAGTTGCTCAGATTAAAATCCTCATTATTGATACACTACTACATTTCAATCTGACCCTTATTGGAACTTGAGTATGTTTACATATAACTGCACTATATTTTATTTCTCAATGAGAATTGTAGATTTGAGCATTTTTTATATTCTCGGCATTCCGTAAAATCTAATTTTCTTTTAATATTTGATACACATTTCTGCTTAATTGATATCAGTGTTTCAGTTAATGCAATTTTTCATCTTGGTCACAATTCAAAGAACTAGAAGTTTTATTATTCCACCTGTTATTCAAATTTATTTGATGTACGGCTTGGCTTCAACTTTGATCAATTTACGTCATCTCACTATTCTACCAGTTTGTTCTTTCATCCATTTGCCCAAGATCGGAAAGTAGGTTGCCCGAGGTTTCCTTTTGTACCAATTGACTTTAATACGTCGCGTGAGTGTTAAATTCTCCAAGGTTTTTCCTTATTATTTGTCCTTGAAAAATTAGCTGTCTATTAAAAAACTATTTTAACCCTGCAGATAATTAAAATACACTTTACGTTTTCATTTTTCTGTAAAAATTCTTCATTACTCAAATTTTATGTACATATCACTAGTATGATATAGAACATTCTGTTGCCTAAACTCACATTTCATCTGTAAGGAAATTCGCCAGTATTCAAAACTCTCTAAAAAGATTAATCGTCTCTACTATAGTAAAGACCGTTATATATATATATATATATATATATATATATATATATATATAATTTCACGCTCATAGAGGGAGAAATAATAGCGAATTAGCGTCGACTCAGTTCATTCATTTTACTACGAGTTATGAAAGCTCTTGCTACCTCTTTGCTCCTTAACAGTGTCTTGTTATTTTATTTTTCTAATAATTATATCATCAAGAAGTAAAGAATATATAAGCCCTCTAGTATAATAAAGACCTTATATATATATATATATATATATATATATATATATATATATATAAATTAAAAAAGGATTAATTCAATGATGTTGAATGACCATTTCGATATGAAAATCCCCACGGGGGATAACACATAACCTCAGCAACAGAAAAATCCTTTCAGGTTTTTGGAATTTACCTTCCTGCTTTTTTCACTTGGATTAAAGTATCTGAATTAATATATATATATATATATATATATATATATATATATATATATATATATTTATCTGTGTGTGTATTTTCCTTCTGTCCCTTTCAGGATTGAGTGGATTATTTTTTTTCTTATGTCTTAATGTAAGATACTCAATAGTAGGTACATCATTATATATGTTGTTGTCAATTTATATGGTGTATCAATATAGATATTTTGCTGTCATTTTTGACGGCCTGGGCCCACTCGTATTAGATTGTAATTAAGTTTCCTTTTCTTCCTGTTTTCTTGTACGATTTAGGTTACCAAAAGTATTTTCGCTATTATATCATAATGAGATTTATGCTAATGCTTATGCAGCCGGTCAGATTGTCGTCTTTTTCTTAGTTTGTTGCTTGTTTAAAGAAAGTCAACACAATTACAGTATAACACCAATAGCTTGCGAGATTTGTTTATTCAATTCAAATTTTTTAAAGTAAGAGCATTAAATTCAGTTACATTAAAGTTATCGAGTGCGTTTCGAACTCAGAAATGAATTACTTCGGAGACGAGCCTGCTAAGCAGTCCTCTAAATTGTTGGCCAGAAGTAGATATCTTGTAATTCTCTAAGTGCAAAGGCTAGTATTATTGCTCGTCAGGTCAGTGTTAGTACTTCCTTCTGCCTCTGATTATTCGCGCCAAGATTTGTGTCAGCGGACGGATATGCCCAAATTACAGACTACATTTCGCTTTTGCGAATGGCCTATAATTTTGAAGGGAAAACGTGTGATTGTACTTTTCTAAATATTTACTGGCGTAGATTACGTGCAAGTGATGCGATTCTACTAAACTGTGTGAATCTTTATTGCCTTTAACCACTAACAAACATATTATATATATATATATATATATATATATATATATATATATATATATATGAGCACGCACAATCTTTCGCCAATAAATCAAATTATTTTTTATATTAGTGCTCGCAGCATTTTTCAGATCACATATTGCCTCTCTATTGATGTCAGTCATGGCCGAACCGCTTTCGGATTTTATCTGTCCTTTTCTACCTCTCATATGCATTTCCTTTCATTAGCATATATATATATATATATATATATATATATATATATAGTAAATCCATAAAAGAAAGTGTATATAGGTAAAATCTCAAAAACGATATACTATTAATATTAATTTTATCAATATGTGTAGGGTGTATATTATATTTATATATGTTAGATTGTGTGTAAATGTGTATATATTATGTATATATGTGTGGCTAAATGTATGCATATGTATTTATGTGTATGTCTGTATTTATCTATATCTATATATGTATATATCTATCTATATGAATGTGAATGAATATGTGTGTATGTAGATATATATATATATGTGTGTGTGTGTGTGTGTGTGTGCGTGTGCATGTTTGTATGTGTGTATGTATGTATACTTATATTTATATATATTAATTGTCCATTTCTCATTTTAGACCTATTATAATATTATCCGAAATTTTTACTTCTATGAGTAGATTTAAAACTCTCTTCAATAGTCTAACCATAATATTTTAAACCAAATTTTTTTCCAATTTTTTGTGAAACTTTTAGCGGAGATATATAATATATTGTCTCTATTCTTTCTTCGTGTTTCATTTTTTTAACATATATATCTTTTCCTTTCCTTCTCTATCTAAAGTCCTGTCATCTCGGCTACTGAATATTTTTTCATGTCTTATATCTTCGTTAACTTGCCCCGTCGACCCTATTTGTCCTTTTTTGCCCTTTTTTCCCACCATTTCCTCCACTACTTCGTATTCCTGTGACACGTTTAATTTTTGATTTTTGATTCTTTAATACAGGCGTAATCTGAAAATCTTTTTATAATATCTAGTCATGAATCTTTGTCACTGCCCCCTTTTTTATGACTGGATAACAAAATTTAAATAATATTTTTTACTTTCTAAATCTCACTCCTCCCTTTTTATTATTTCTCTGTATAGATATATTTTTAGGCTCCTTCCGGTATGGGAATTTTTGTACCATATTTGAATAATAAATTTTTGTTTTGATAGTAGCTGATGAAGCGATAATGTTCTCGCTGAAACAGCTATTCAACGGAATGTAAATTTTGGAATTTTATTGATATATCTATATATATATATATATATATATATATATTTATCCAAGTGAATAAAGAACGAAGAAATATTTACAACGTCTAAAACATTAATTTAAAACAGTGCTCGATATATAATATAAAGCTGCGAATATTTATTATAAACTATAATTTTGAAAATGTACAAATTTTCATCCACCACAAAATGTACATTTTGTTTCGACATTGAAATTACAATGTCTCATCATATATATATATATATATACGCGCATAGAGCACCACATTGAATTAGATATTTTATTTATTTTACTTATACTCAGATTTCTTTCTGTTAATGTTTACAATGTCTCTTTCATTCCCTACATTTATAAATATGCCAGACGTTTTCTTCACTCTTCATGATTCCAGATCACCGGGCCCACTTAGATTAAAAGCTAAAAAAGCAACAGACTTCATAATAACAACGTATAGGTATTCTATGTGTTTTGAAAAATTTGAAGTAAGTTTAATATGAACATATATTAAATGTGAATAAATCGTTTTATTCAAATCTTGTCCGGATTAAAGAAATTTTGGTTAAAAGTGCGCGTAACTGTTGACTGAAAAGACGGAAACACTGTATAAGTGAGAAAGATTATCTTACTTCCTAACACGTATTCAAGAACAAACAGTACAGATTGTAGCGTTAAAAATTTTGCCATATTTTGTTTTGAGCCAAAAATCTCGATAAGTTTGAGGAGGTTATTGATTGATATTTTTATAGCTGATCAATTTTGCATCTTATTTAAAGCCAGAAATTATTTTTCTGACTGGAATAATTTTCGGGTGAATAATTTATTAATACATGTCCTACTAATTAACCCATAGCTGGGTGGAGAAAATATGGATTCATAATTTTCAAAATGGTATCTGTACACGTGAATATAGGAAAAACGACTGGGATGAAAACTCGGTTCTCCGATTTCCAGTTCGAAGCAGTTATTACACCAACCACACGTCCAAGCTGGTAACCATTTAGGTACTAACCAGGTTAGACCTAGGTACCTCGGCGTGGTATAATGGTTAGCAAGCCTGTCTCGCTAGAATCATTATAACTGTGTAGTGAGTTCTATCCTTACTGGGTACCCCATACTTTTGGCCTTGTGCCACATCTAAGCAGCGCTTAGAAAATCAACTAATGACGTTCAATCTTGTTTTACTTCGGTGATAGTACGCGAATCTATGTTTCAAAGTGATATAGCACGACAGCAAGTGAATGAACGTATGAAACTATGCGATTGACAGGCAGCAAGTATTTCTGAATGCAACAAATGCTTGAAAACAGTGGAGAACCGTGATCGCTCATGTTCTGAATATACATGACATACAGAGTAAAAGAAAAAGAAATGAAATAAATGGGAAACTACTGGGAGAATCATTAGAAGGCAAATAATTTTAATGTTGCAGGTGAATGTGGAAGGCTAATCATAAAAAGACTGAAAGAGAGAAAAATACAAGAGACGAAAGAAACACATAAATAGAAAAAAATGAACAATTTTTTTAAAGTGCTTCAGAGGGAAGAAAAACAAGGGAGAAAATGTCTGAATTTTAGAACAAACGACTGAGAGAGGATAAAAGTAAAATATTTAAAAAGAATAAAGAAAATAATTTAAAATAAGCAAGCAAGAGAAACAATAGCTAAAACAAAATATCAAAATATTTGCAACTTAAGTTAGTAAAAAAATTATCGGTGGAAGGGATATTGAAAAAGCAGAATAGCAGTGTAGAATGATCTGCCATAAGACTTTTAAAATATAAAATGTCAGTAAAAGAATATTGTCAAATGAAGAAAAATAAAGAATAAAAAAGCAATAAGCGTGAGATTAATCCCAAATGTGAGAGAAACAATTTAAAAAAATAAGAGTAAAACAGGGAGGAGGAAGACAGCTAAAAGTAACTAGATGAGCAAAAAATGAAGGAAAAGAAGAAGGTAAAAGTGAAAGTAAAAAAAGAGGATATGGAAACTGTACAAAAAAAAGAGATGAAAATAAGAAAAAAGGCATAAAAGCAGGACAAGCTTAAGAATCAAATTTGAAGAAAATAGTAAAAGAATAGTAAAGAGCAATTAAGACAATGTAAAAAAAAAAGAGAGAGAAGGAAAAGAACGAGTGGGTAAAGTTAAGTAAGAGTATAACTGAAGAAAAAGATACAAAAATGTGAGTAAAAAGTAAAAAGAAAAGTAAAAAGAGAGTAAGAAGGAGGCTAATACGGAGGATAAAAACGAGGGTTAGAAGAGTGTGAAATATAGTGAGAGGGAGGTTAGAAATATAAGGAGGAGGAATATAAAAATGTAAGAAGCAGGACGGTAGAAATATAAGAAGGAGGAGGATAGACATATAAGAAGGAGGAGAGTAGACATATAAGAAGGAGGAGGGTAGAAATATAAGAGGAAGGAGGGTGGAAATATAAGGAGGAAAACAGAAAAACAAGGGGGGTGGATGGAAGTGTAAGAAGGAGGAAATTAGAAATATAAAAGTAAAGAGTGTAGATATATAAGAAAGATGCTCAGGATGATAAAAAGGGTAAGAAGAAGGATAATAGAGGTAAAAGTGAGTAAAAATGAGGGTAAGAAAGAAAGCAAAGAGGAAGTTAAAAGGAGCGTAAGAGGGGAGGTTAAAAGAGAGTATGGAGTGGGTAAAAAGACGGTATACAGTAGGGTGAAAAAAAATCTAGCAAAAAATGGCAAGTATTAAAAGGAAAGCGTAAAATGGGAAGTAAATTTGAGTCTTAACTCATAATATCAAGAAGTAGAATGAAAAATGAGTAAAAATGACCCATAAAGAGTTGATATGCCGTTTAAAAAATGTGAAGGAAATAATGTAGAAAAGACCAAAGAGAAAATCAAAGAAGGAAACCGAAAGGAGAGACAGAAGGATAAATTTAGGAAATAGAAATAAAAAACGATAAGAAAGAAAGTGAACAACAAAAAACAAAACGCCCTCCCCACTAAAAAACAAAAACAAAAACAAAATAAAAAAAACATCAAAATACGCTAACGAAAAAGACGAAGGGAAGATAACCAAGCATAAAATTAGTTCTTGGAAATGTCAGTATGAAAGAAAGTCTGTCTTTGAGATTCTGATTCCGTTTCCATTCTTTCGTGTTAAGCACGTTTCAATGCGATTGTGTGCATGGGGCACCTTACAAAATGTCTCTCTGATGACCGGAGTCTTGCAGAAAAAGGCATACTATTTAGTGAATCTAGCGAGGAAAAAGCGATAAAAAACCTGTACGAAACGAATGAAGAGAATACAAAGTAATCGAAAGATAAAAAAAAATCTTTAAAAATGCAAGAATAAAATAAGAGAAGACTTTGTCTAGAAATTCGTTAAAGGATAAAAAAAACTGTTTGAAAGTAATTGGACGGGTGTTGACGATGTAAGGGCTTTGAGGAAACCTGACCCGCGTCTGGAAAGGAAAGCGACAATCCGTGCTAAATCTAACGACATAAAAATCATCGTGTTCACTGTTTTCAATCTATCTATCCGAAATATCTCCACATCTATCAGGATTAAGCAAGTCGAATACTTTTTGGCGAAATACAGTTTTTGTCACTAGAGAATGTATCTTTGTGAAAATTCAGATATAACTAAAATATATCTGTAAAAATATAATATAAATAACCCAGACAGGAAACACGTGAGCATTCTTTCATTTTAAAATTCCGTATAACTATTTTACTTCTGTACATAAATACTTGTTTTCAAATCAAATCGTTATATTTTCCTTGATAAAGTGCATTATGGACGAAACGCATTGGTTAATATAAGTTTTTTTATAATTTATTCACACACACAAACACACACACACTCACACATACATACATATATACATACACATATATCTCCGAACTTTAGACAAATTGAAAGAACAGACTGTGTAGTGTGAAATGTTATACAGATTATTTTAAAGAATTTTGGAAATCACTATTTTGTATTCGAATCACACAATGGTCGATTTGTCAGGAATATGACTTCTTGATATTATCAGTCTGGACGAGATGATTCCAGCGTGGAATTTGCCTGAAAACCATACTATGGGTTAACCCATCCTTGTGATTGAAATTAGGTAGACGGCTCCCTTTCAGGAGTCGTCAATTGGTTTTGCTAGTGCGAATTCACAAATCATCGTGACCGAGGTTTTGAATGACCTGGCGTTGTTCAGGCTGTTGATCATGTTATTTTATCTTCATGTTTTGACTGTAACGTAAATTATTTTATGTTTTTGAAAAGGAACGTTCTTTAAGAGCTATCACGTGACGCGTGTGACTGGACATAGCTTGAGGGTTTGCTTACTTTAAAAAAAATCCTTCAAAACTTCTTTCCCATTTTTAAATAATAAAAGGTTGAAAATAGGAGTAACAACATCGGAAAAATAACATCCTTGAAAATGGCTAATGAGGTGACTGAAAGCGTTTGCAAATAATAAATTATGGAAAATTTTCACTTTCCTTATCTCCAGTAAAAAGAAAACATGTAAGAATACTGGAGGAATTAAATAAAAAATGAATAAAATCTTCCTTGTCGGCCGTTTTAACAAAACATGTTTAAAAGTAAGATTGATGCCCAAATATACATTAATGTATTCTTTTTTCAGTTAAGTTTCAAGAAAGTTTACGGTAGATGGTGCTACGTTGCCATATAGACTAGGAGACATTTGCCATTCATGTATATTTGTAATTAATTTCAACATTTAACGTGTGTAGTAGTGAGTTAACTGACATATAACAATGGCAGAATATTCATATCGTCAGAAGATAGATATGATTTTTACATACAGCCGCGCTAGTGGTAACAGACGTGAGACTGTACGGCTGTATCAGATTAGGTTTCCAGACCGAAGGCAGCAAAGTCATCTAAAGTTATCAGAAGCCTCATATGTAATTTAGTCTACAAGGTAATACGGCACCATCAACTGTTAACTTGCTTCAAATTTAACTCCAACTGGAAATATATATATAATAGTTCTTTGTAGGAAATTTTTTTATAAACACAATACAACAAAATGAAACATTCTATTATTGATGTTCTGTTAATCACACTTATCAGATAAAATAAATTACTGTAGAATTTGAAACCGAGCCAGATGCAAGAAAGAAGTGGCCAGAATAATTGAAAAGTTTCGGAAATATTAAGACTACTCAGTGTATGGCATTGCTATGAACATACGCTGAAAGGTAGTGGGGATTCGGGGAGATATACTCCCTTTTAATCTCAAGCAATAACCACCAGACTTCTGCTATAAACATAGAAATTAATGACATGATAATTGGAGGAGAATGAGTGAGAGAAGGGAATAATTGAAAATTGTGGATACATTATAAAGTTTATCTTGTAAAACGATGGTGTTTGCAGAAATGCATGTCAATCTGCGAGAATAGCAGGAAGGAACTAAGAATAATTTAGAATAATAATTAATAATGACTAATTGGAAGTAAATACGTAAGAGTAGAGCTATTGAACATTGGGTACAAGTTACGGGTTTTCACCTACATAACTATGGTGCATGCTAAAATAAAATGCACCAGATGGAGTAACTATTATTATTATTATTATTATTATTATTATTATTAGCAACGCACAAACAAATAAATTGACTGATGGAAATATTCCAATATTTTACAGCCCATACAGAATTGCGTGTTTCATGATAATGACAAAAATCAGTGTTTTTATCGACATTATTCGATATTTCTGTCTTCAAGCTTGATGTTCGACCATGAGAAAAATATCAACTTGCCATACGCAGATTTTAAAAATAGAATTACTCAATGATAAGATTGGCTAAACGTTCACAGTCATTTAATTAGCATTACGATTAACGCCAATATCAATAATTAAAATAAATATATTAATTAGGTTTCAGTGTTTTTCAAAACGCAAGACTACCTCATGATTAGGCGTTTTTCTATTCAAAGATTCCTGAAATTCACGCACACACATGTATGTAGATGTAAAAATTCTCAGTTATCATCTGAAGAAAAAAACGGGAAGATCCAAAAAAGAAGACAAGAGGAAAACTATCTAGGAAGGTTTTTTTTTTATATATAAGGAATGATGTTTTCATTTATAAATCCAACTTATTTTGATTTATTGCATAAAGGTTATTTCTAATGGATACGCATTTTTGAGTTTTTTATTTACTTATTTATTTATTAAAAATTATATTTATTTATTTCCATCTACCGGCCTAAATATTCGATAAATCTTGTTAGAAAATGTGTGACTTTCAGTCAGAAACCTACGGGTGAAGGGCATATTTTCAAATAAGAATTACTCGAATATTAAGACCGGTAAATAGAAATATATATATATATATATATATATATATATATATATATATATATATATATAATAGTTAATAAATAAATAAAACAGATAATCTACTCAGATATTGGTATCTATCTATCTATCTATCTATCTATCTATCTATCTATCTATCTATCTATCTATTTGGACGAAGTAATTATTTTCTTTGCTCTTATTCATTAGGGTATATATATATATATATATATATATATATATATATATATATATATATATATAGGAATAATGACTTGATCCCACAGAACGAAAATATAGATCTGAATAAACATGATTTTATGTTCATTTTTTTTAATTGCCTTTCGAATGGCAGCCTATATCCGAATATCAAAAAAAGTAAATAAAGATAAGATTATGTTTATTCAAATCTGTCCCTCTCTCTCTCTCTCTCTCTCTCTATATATATATATATATATATAAGAAGAAACAAAATCCTTGAAGAGTGAAAGCATGACTGAAATAATTCTGCTCTTCTAAGTGACAAAAATGCATTCCTTTCAATAAACCAATGATAAAATAGCAATTTTGACACTAAGCATCATCACAATTTAACATTATATATATATATATATATATATATAAGCAGTCATTGCCCTAGAAAAAAGTCCATGATGGATCAGCCATTGCCTTAGTAAAAACAAATCCAGCATGCCCTCTCAAAGAATAGTTCGAAAACATTGGTTGTCCGACCAAGGAGATCGTCAAATCAAATTCTGATTTTGATTATTTCATCATCTACTGGGGAATTGGGACAAATTATTTCGTCTGTTTCTATCTAGTCTTTTCCTTCATAATCCATCTGTCATCTTTTCATAGTTTTATGTGTCCCGACGACTTTCCTTTCGTCGTTCAATCTATTCTATGTCTCTTCCCTGTTCTGATTCTGTCACAAAAATAGGCATATAGAGTTAACCATTTGTCTAATTTCGTTTTTTCAGCGATTTTTATATTCAGCGTTTCGCACACTAGAATTCTATATATTTATTTTACACGTTAAGTATTCAGACAATGTCTTTTTCATTTTATATCTATTTTGGGTTAGATGATTTCCAAACTGTTATATGCCATTTTCTATATTTTTTATTTTCTTTGTCATCAATTTCATTTTTTTCGTGTTTAAACATTTCGGTTTTTCTAAGTTCATTATCCGCTTTTTCTCTTTTTGAAAAATTTATTTTGTAATTTTGAGAAAGTGACAAGAATTTTTTCTTTTCCTAGTCGCTAACCCCAATTTTCTTATAATAGAATCTGTTTAATTTCCTGTCCATACTTTTATAGATTTAACTAATCTAGGGTCAGTACAAAAATTTATTAAATGCGATAAAACAAAAATTAAAATTATATAACAAAGAGGGTAAAACAGCGCAAAGATAATAAATCAATAACCATATTGTAAAAATATCATAGTAATAATAATAGTAAGAGTAGTAGTAGTAGTAATAATAATAATAATAATAATAATAGGATTAGGAATAATGGTTTACAGTAATAGTAATAGTAGTAATAGTAATAATAATAGTAGTATTAGTAACAAATAAAGCACCGTGATAATGAAAAATACAAAAAATAAAACAATAAGAAAAGTGGCTAACCGGTTTTCAGTCCTCGCTCTTCCGAGTAAATTGAAGACAAGCTTGAAATTTTATGAATAATATTCTTCTATACTAAAATCCGTTTAATTTCCTGTCTATATTTTTATAGGTTTAAACAATCTATGGTGGCACAAACTTTATTAATTGCTATAAAAACATAAATTAAAATTCTGTCTAATAGGGTGAAGTAGCGCAAGGATGATAAATCAATAAACATATTGTAATAAAAGTAATAGTAATCGTAGTAGTAATAATAGCAATAGTAGTATTTGTAATAGTAATAGTAATAATACAAGCTTTATTAGAAGTAATAATTGTATTAACAATCATAATAATACTAGTAATAATAATAATAAATGAATACCGTCAATCGAAACAATATGTAAAAACAAACAAATAACAAAAAAAAAGTGGCTAATCACTTGCTCTTCAGAGTCAGTCTAGGACAAGCTTGTAATTGTGTGAATAACGTTTTAATGTCCGCTAAGGAATCAGGAGAAGAGAAAAAAAATATATATATATATTTTTTTTTTTAATCATATCACCCCAAGCAAGGCGGTAACGCCACTGATGCGCAGGGGGCTACGTAAGGGTAAAAAGAATGGAAAAGAGAAAGCCGGAAATCGCATCCTAAACAGGAAACAAGGGATGAGCCTCTTCACCTGTTCAATAGATGTGGGTGGAGTGTGAACCGGGCGATAGTTTAGTCTATCTACTCCAATTGGAAAAAAAATAAAATAAAATAAAAGAGTGAAAAGATTGGAAAAGGGAAAAAACCGGGAAACCGCATCCTAAACAGGAAAGAAGGGATGAGCCTCTTCACCTGTTCAATAGATGTGGGTGGAGTGTGAACCGGGAGATAGTTTAGTCTATCTACTCCACGGTGAAAATACCCCCAACATAATGCTAAGATATTAGTTGCAATGATGTCTTCATCGAACTAATGGCTTGTCGTTATGTAGGAGATATTTTTGCCTTACCTTTTAAAAGAAAACTACGGTGGCACAGGAGGTAATTATTCGAAATGCCTGAAATATATACAGGGTGACAATAAAGTCACTATGCACTTAGTTACAATAACAATTAACTCGAAGGAATTAATCAATATTCCAAAAAATTATTAATAATATAGTTATGGGTTAATAAGAATAAAATTCTATGGAAAACAATAGTACAATATTTACCGGGACTGTTCGAACTGCCGGCCATTTGTTCCAATTCATTCTTTACCACGTGTGTGAACGCTTCGACAAATATCTTGATACATGGTTCTGACAGCTTAGGTTTGCAAAGGAATCTTGAATAAATTGCATGATGTCGTCGATATTTCTCGGCCCCTTTGCAAAAACGGAAACTTTGATAGCCCAAATAAGTAACCGTGTACTGACATTATTATAACCCCGTATATAAATGTCGGTGCGTATATAAATTAAATTGATGTAGCGTGATGAAATAATATTAAGCCGTCACTTTATCCTCGAATATAAAAATTTCTGTTATGGTGGCCTATTTACTGTGGAATGGACACTTTCATAAATACTAACCTGCATGACTTCCGGGGAGGCAGTTATGAGGCAAACTAGAGGCAGTCGTGAGGCAGTTGTGAGGCAGTCGAGATGCGGTGTAATTATACAGTTCGGACGCACACTTCTATTTGCTAACTAGTAACTCTCTTACTTTGTATATATGTTCTGTTATTCTAATACACTGATTGAACTTACCTTATTGTTTCCGTGTCTTTCATCCTAGCCCTAACAGACCACAACAATTTCTCTAATTATAGATAGCACTGATCGATCGCATTCACTCGTAAAATTCTGGCATGCACGTAGAAACCGAGCTGACTTTTCTCATTGAGGGTTTGATTTAAAAGGGTTTGCAGAGAGTAACATCCGTTGTTTGGCGACTGGATGAGCAGTGAGTTCATATTTCTAGTGTTTCTAAAATCTTTTTTATTTTTTTCATTTTTAAAAGAACCTAATATAAATTTATCCGAAATTTATCACATGCTATCCATTGCATAACACTTTTTACCTTTGGAAGTTTTCTCCCTTTTTAAGCGTTCTCATTCCCACAAGCTTTATTACTTCTTTGTTGATGACTCTGTCCATGCAATTCTCAGTATCATTCTATAAAACTAGATTTCCCTTGCCTCTAGTTTTTTGTACATCTGTAAGATAATATTCCAGCATTAACTGCCATACAAAAAGGTTGATATAGCAGTCTCTACTTTGTTTCGAACGATTTCTTTCTTTGCTAAGCTTTTGGAATCCATTTTTTTCTAGCCCAGTGCCTAGTCGGATTTCAGTATCGCATTAAACATTCGATTTTTAGTCAATATTTCAACAGTATATCAGCGAAAATAATTCAGATAGGAATCATATTATGCAAAACAACGGCTCCAAACGTTATCAGTGTTTGCAACAACGTTGAAAATGTAAGTTTTATGACGATATCTTGTAAAATTACAGTGTTTTATGACGATGTCAGCAGGAATTGTAAGGTTTTATATTGATACTTGTAGCAATAAATATTTACACCATCATGATGGAATATTTTACAAATTTATATAAGTTGTATATAAAAAAAACAACAACAAAAGGAGGAAGAAAATCAAGGATAATAATAGCGGTGATTTGAAAAAATATCAACATTAACCGGTTTTGATACACGCTCTTCGAAGCCAATCGAGAACACTAAAAGGAATAGCTTTGAATTATATGGAATGGCTGCTAAGACTTAATATAATGGTAGTGATCCTTTAAAAGGTAAGACAAAAATATCTACATAACCACAAGCCATTAGTTAGATGAAGACACCATTGCAACTAATATTTTAGAATTATGTTGGGGGTATTTCTACCAAACCCTCTATATAATGTTTTTTCTCTTCGCTCGGTTTCTTAGCAGTCGTTAAAACGTTATTCACACAATTACAAACTTTTCTTAGATTGACTCTGAAGAGCAACTGGTTAGCCACTTTTTTGTTTTGTTATTTGTTTGTTTTTACATATTGCTTCGATTGACGGTTTTTCAACCAATAAAGCTTTCTTCAGGCAGTGAAGTATAACAAAAATATATATAAATATTGCCTTGTTCATGGTAGTTATATATAAAACGCGGGGATGTTATTTTTTATTTTAATCATATAATTTATTCTGAACTAAAACTTAAATATGAAACTAAAAAGTAAAATCTCTAAAGTTTAATTTGTTGGAATATTTTAGTGGCAAAATATATACGTTTTGTGCGTAGGGGTCAAGTGGGGATTTGCTTTTAGTTTAGCGGAACTTATTAATAATAATAATAATAATAATAATAATAATAATAATAATAATTATGATGTAAAAAGGTCTACATAGTATAATTTATATTAATTCGGGTCAGCATACTTGTGTATATATTTATTTCTATGTTTGCATGTAATCACTAAATCACTTAATTTTTTTTTATTAAATTAGGTTTATTTTAACGTTTTAGGATAACGCGTTTTTTCTCAAAGGCATAAACTACTATCTATTTTTTTTCCATTATAAGATTTGTTTTTGCGATGATATCTCAGATAATAATCAGTTTTGGTGTTTACAAGCGAACCTCGGCCTTCCTCGACATATAGTTTGTGGTTCCACAGATTCTATCTCATCAACACGACAATGTAGAGCAGCAAAGATAGGATGACTTAGATGCCTCCTGTCAAAAACGCTATCTGATACAGCCGTGTTGCCATATTTCCATCACCAATACCGCGGCAGTATGTTCAATTCCTATCTGCCTGATCACAATATCCTGCATTGTTAAACGAAACGCTTCTCAGTTAACTGTTATAAACAGACTGAGCACTAGTGTGAAAGAATTACAAATGTAACTTAGTTTACATGGCAGCACAGCGCCAAACACCGTAAAAGTTTTAAAAATATTAACTTAAAAACGAAG
>JBBBDQ010001438.1:1092500-1120000 GCA_037127315.1 Ascarosepion bandense | reverse complement strand
AAGAGAATCGGGAGAAAACAGCTTCAAACGAAACCAGAATTGCGAATTTGTATGTTATGTTAAAACCTAACTTTACACTCTTAATCATTGGAGAGGTTGATATCCAGAAAGAAGATTCATCATTAATTCTAAAGACGGTACATTCGTTTTCCTGTATCACCCAAAAACTTCTTAAACCTACCGGAGGTTATATTGCTTTAAATTGGCTTAGGTTTAAGAAAATATTTTCTTGTCATTACATTTATAAACACGTCTATTATATATTATGTTGAGAGATCGTCCTTGAAAAAAAAACTAGCAAAGACGCTAGATGTTCTATTGATTACCTAGAATGTCATCAACATTCACAATGACGATAAATTATTATTATTATCTGTGATAGTTACTGTACACCCAAGTGACGGTGGACAAGCAATTGGACTCAAAGTGAGATAGAAGACTGACAATCGTCATTTACTATTTCTCGTAAAATCTGGAAAAGATGCCTTTTTCTTTATCCTTACGTCAATACTGTAAGTATTTTCTGTCGTGCCTTTCCAGTAGACACTTCTATCTCATGTACCTTTCTTCTGGCTGTTTTTTTCTTCCATCTTCTTTTGTGTACCGAGTTACAGAAAAACGTTGGCGATAATGGTCTTCCACATTTTCCTGTCGCTTGTAGTTTTGTCGTTTTGTTATTGTTCCCAAACTCTATGCCATCCATTTACTCAAGCCCATCAAATTTGATGCGCGCTGCTTTCCTCTGTCTCTCTTTCCTTCTATTGGCCCTCTGAGTATCAGATTCTCTAAGTCATCCTTCTCATTACGTGTCCCAGAAATTTCAACTGCATCTACCTAATATTAAGTATATTTCACTTTTGTTTTCTTTCCCTCCAAAATTTCGTTGTTTTTCCCATTATATAAGGTTCGATGGCTAAATTGTCATAATATTATATTTTTAATTTGGCGATCACTCATTGTTTTATTATTTTGTCAACTGCACAGTGTAGTAGGGTCAGTTGGGGCTCTGTCAGATAATGACCCAGCATGACGGAATTCATCCCAGCAGAAATTTGTATTGTTGTATGCTGTATTGCTTGGAATCCGCGCCCCAATGCAAACATTTCAGAGTGTTTGGGTATCAATCTGAAAACAGTGCAGAGGAGTCGGTAAAAATGTTTGATGAGTTTAATGGTGATTACCAAAGTGTTTTGAATGAACACTCGTAACAGTGACATTATTCTTCCGACACTCAACATGGACGCCTACATTAAGTGCCTTGAGGAGATGGATGATTGCTGGAAAAACGTATGTCTAACAACAAGATTCGACACCATGGGAGGAGTCATGATTGTCAGACAATTTCAGCAACCACATCGCTACTTACATCTGGTCACCTATCTTCCCAGATTGCAACTTTCTTAATAATCATGTGTGGGGTCGCACTCGACTGACAGACCAAAAGACTCTTTGTAACATCAAAGCTTAACTGAAGGTAAGGATTTCAGCAGTATTCACCAACTTAATCAAGGAGAACGCCTAAAAGAGATGCAGGAGATTCTGATATCGTCTGGAGGCCGTGGTTGAAGGCAATAGCGATTTTATTGAATAAATTTACTTTTTAGAGAGAAAGAGAAACGTTAAGAGAGAGAAAAACGGAGAAAGAGAAAGTAAGTGAAAGAAAGAGGAAGAAAAAGAGAGAAAGAGAAAGAAATAGAAAAAATGAGAAAGAGAAACAAGAGAGAGAGAAAGAGAGAAAGGGAACGAAGGAGAAAGAAATAGAAAATGAAAAAAGGAGAAAGAAAGAGAGAAAGGGAAAGAAGGAGAAGGAGAGACAAAGGGAAGAAGGAAAAAGAAAGAGAGAAGGGAAAGCAGGAGAAAGAAAGAGAGAAAAGGGAACGAAAGAGAAAGAAAGCGAGAGAAGGAAAAGAAGGAGAAAGAAAGATAGAGAAAGAAAAAAGGGAGATAAAATCACGAGGAAGAAATAAGAGAAAGAAAATAAACTGAGAAAGACAATTGCGAAAAGTTTTAATCTAGTTTATGTCAGTTTTCAGATGAAGTTTTGTATATTCAATAAAATTGAATATTGCTGCCATATCTGGTCGGGTGCTCCTGCTGCTCTCCTTGGGTTTCTTGACAAAATACAAAGGAGGATCTGTAACGTGGTTGATAGTGACTTGGCAGACCGGCTGCAGCCGCTCTCTCACCGGCGTGATGTGGCTTCCCTGTGCCTCTTCTACAAGTACTTTCAAGGCTTCTTCTCCGATGAGCTTAGATCACTGGTGCCGCCTAAGCACGAATTTTCACCCTTTTACAGTTAAACAAATAAGATGTAACCGTAAATTCTACTCCAACAGCTTCTTTTCTTGCGCTTCCCGCCTGTGGAACTCCCTTCCACAAGTCTGCTTTCCCGACAGTTACAATCTCCAGGTGTTTGAATGTAGGGTCAATAGACACCTCCTATCACATTAACTCTCAACTATTCTCAGAACACTCTCATCTACCCAACCCTCATTCTCGGTATCCTTACCCGCCTATCACCCACCCTCTGACATTTCCTATATTTAATCATCCTTTCTCCACTCTACGTAGCCCCCTGCGCAGTAGTGGCAGTGACATGCTTTGCTCGGGGTGAAACGCTTATAAAAAAAAAATAAAAAAAATATCGGAGTAGAAAACGTGGTCCTATCACAACAATTCGCTTCTGATTATACACGTGGCTGAAACCGGCCAATAAAACAGTGTGTGTCTGTGTTTTACAGCTAACCTACTGTGTCAAACGTGAAATTTCTTTTGGTATTGATTTAGTGCCTTTTAGCAATTAGCATACAAAGTTCATCATGGCTTTAAAAAAACAGCATTGTTTATAGGACGAGAAATATGCCACATTAGCTATCGGAAATTGTTCAAATACAGAATCTAAAAGAATTCTAAATTAATTAATCCAATTAATTTTTCTATCCGTTGAATTTTTCTTCGTCTTTTGATCCCCACTTTCTAATCTGTCAGCCTTCTATCTTGATCAGTGTCACAGAAAGAATCCTTATGGGATGGTTAGATCTGGTTTGTGCTTCATAAGGGAATAGAGCACAGGATATCAAAAAATTCGTCAAACAAAATAATATTTGATGAAAAGCAAAACTGACTAGTCACGTGTGAAAATTAAAATTGAAGTATAGAAAAGCCCCCGCTATAACTTGAAGAATGGTAAAAATAGCCAAACCTTACAACGGTGGTAAAATATGCAGATTATGCCAAGAGAAAAGATTGGTTATTATGTTGTTACCAGATAGAAATAAATTAATAAATAAAAAAACAGAACTTATATCCAGGTCTAGTCATACCAATAAATACCTGCTAGGATCATACAATCATCATTGAAAGTGTTCTAAGACCCTTAATTAACCTCTCCTAAGTTTGAAAATTGAGCATTCATAAAATATTCCTGTTACGTGAGCGGTAAAATCAGTTATTGTAAATCACCTGAAACCTAGATCGCGAAATAACTCGTTTCCAAATGAAAAAATATTCGAAAGTTTTACAATAAAATGATATTGAACCCTTTAATACAACTGTGTACTGGTCTAATTTAATTATGACCAAAAACTAACACATTAACTATATATATATATATTGTCATCCGCAGACAGATCTGTTTCGCCATATCACAGCTCATCAGTATGGTTAGACTCCGATTGCTTTTTTTTTTACCCAGGATTGAATCCCGACCGAAATGGCGTCAGTCGTATATATATATATATATATATATATATATATATATATATATATATATAATACAAACCTGGATGAATGTGTTTTAAAATCCTTAAGTAACACCTCCCTAATTTTGAAAAGTTATGGTTGTTTAAAAATTCAAGTCGTACGTACGTAAAAATCCGTTATAAATTTGAAAAAAAAAAAGGAAAATGAATTATTATAAATCGCCTGAAGATAACGAATAGTTAGAACAATATCAGGTATTTAAATATTTGTACCTGCTTGATTTTATTATCCTCACATGTAGTTGGAATTTTGGGCTGCTCCTTTTTGCTGATGACCATGCATTCAGTTTTGTTGCAGTTTATTTGTAGTCTTTTTTTGTCACGTTCTTCAGCTACATTCTGTAGGAGATCCTGTAGTTTCCTTTCCGTGTCTGCAATCAGCACTGTATCATCTCCGATGACAAATCCTGGCATAATATCTAGGGTTCTCAAAATAGTCTCGCTGTACAAGTTGAATAGATTCGATATGAATTCCCTAAATTCGACATGACTTAACCGAATACATCGAACATGCCTTAATCGACTCGGCCAGGGAGTGACCTCGGCAATTAAGCAAAATCTAAACTTACCTTTACACAAAATTTATTGAAATTTTCATAGTTTCTCAGTTTCGTATCAAAACAAAATATTTTTTTAACGTCATGTATTATTTTAGTATTATTCCGACAGAATAAAAAAAAAACTATTTCTTTGAGAAAATTACTTTTTAGACACACACACACAGACATATATATATATATATATATATATATATATATATATATATATATATATATACATTAGAGACAAATTAATGTATTGATGATTCCTTAAGGCTTGAAATTGACAGGGAATAACAAATATTTCTTTTGAGAATGTCAAATAATGCATGTAAGTGCACACCTACCAATTGATATGAAAGAAAACAACAAAAATTCGAATACCAGTTCAAGAATTTTATTGTAGAAATTTTCGCGAAATTAAAAATTGCCTGAATAGTAAAATGACTAAAATACTAACGATAAAAGTGGACATAAAATCCAGAGCCATAGCAATATTTAATCATATAGCAATGAAAGATCTATGAAGATTGTGTTGCTTACAGGGCACATGTAAGCGCTTTGAACAAAGAGTAGAAGACTAGACGATATAATTCTTGAAATAATTAATTTTCAACATACTTTTTATATGATATTTAATTTGAATTAATTTGCAACATACCTTTTATAGGATATTTGGACTTCCACTGTCTTTGAATTAGAAATGTCTATAAGATTTCAAGGAAATTTAGGACCTTTCTACTTTTTATCTAATATAATCTCAACCTATCATTCTTTTACTCTTGCCTTTTTTTCGTCTCATTAATTACAGCCTTGACGGACATTGAGAGTCAGACCCCTACTTAAGATGAATTTCTATGAAATTCGACCCAGGCGTCTTTTTCTTTCCGGCTATACTGTCTTAATTAATTCTTCAAACGTCTCAGCAGAAATTATTTTTTTCTTCCCTTTCACTGGTTTGTGACTATTGATTGACTGCTGCAAACACTCATTTCCCTGGCCCTAACCCATTATCAATCGACACGGCTCGACCAGCAGCATCAGAAGCGCTGATTATAGAGTAAGGTGCTCACGTTGAGAAAACGAAGGCTAAATAATTAAAGCTGAGAAGTGGTCTCGGAAGCGCGAGGAAGTGAGAGACGCGCGTGAGATTTTAGGTGTTGGTGTACGCATGCGCACTCTAGTAAATGGCTAGGCCTGTTTTTTAAACTTTACTTTTTGTTTGTCGACTTTGGCTGTTATGGAAGTTTTTTTTTTTCATGTTTACGCACATCGAGTGTGTTGAAAGTGATTTGTTCCATGTTTTTTAGCCTCCTTTCTTTTATACGCAAAATACAACATTCTGATATTTACCGCATTCCCTAACTTGTTGTTTCACTAGACTTAGCTTGTTCGAAACACTCCTTCGATTACTTGGTTAGCAAGAATGTCTCGCTAGATCAATTACAACTGAGTAGTGAGTTCGATCCTTACTGCGTGCTCTATATTTTCCGTCACATTTAATCTACGCTCAAAAAATCATTATACTTCCCTTGTAAAGGCGTTTATTGCTATCGGGGAAGTCAGAATTAATATTAAGCTCTAGCCCGAGGTGGTCACCTTTTGAAGCAGTATCTTCCCTCCTGGAGGGGTCATTACCAGGTGCGTGAGGTGTTCCCTCCAAAAAAATAGCAGTGTCGACGGGGCTTCAGCAATTTTTCTACTATATTCCCTATTAAGACTACTTAAACTGACTTTGTGTCACATTCGTTTGCGACCTGGCGCACTTAAAATGCAGTTCTCTTCTGTTATTATTATTACTTATATTTTCCGACTAGAGATTACTGAATATTGGTATTGAAGATCCAGAATTAGAACCTCACAAGTCCTTTAACCCATAAGAGTCGTAACGGCAACACATGTACTGCAGTCATATAGTCGTATGTGTAGGTGTTGTTTAGGTATGATTACACTACTCTTTAGGTTAGGTATTATTTCACAGTTTTCTGTCCCTTAGACTACTTGATGTTTCAAGGCAAGGGAGAAAATTACGTGTTTTTATTAAATCCATAGCTGGAGAAATGCTCGTTCATAATTTTTTCCTGGGTCATGGGTGTGAAATATACAAAACAGAATCGAGATAAATTGGGATTAAGAAACTAATTCTATTTCTGCGATCTCCACCACTTCAAATTACTAGTAAATACTTCAATATCGCCACTATTTTCAACACTTGCTATCAATTGCTACATTCTTAGTCATCATTTTATCTTTCCCAGTCATTCTGCGAATGTCAGACCGGCTAATTAAACGACATATGCACCTTTTTTATGACGGTACTTTGTTTTAAGAGTATCAGAATAAAAATGAATTAATTGACAGAAAGACATAAGTTCTTTTTACACTTGACTTTCAGACAAGTGTAGAAAGAACTATATATAAATTGTATATATAAATCCTATTTCAGAATAATGGTCGATAATGGAAAGAAAAAAAAGTAAAAAAAACAAACAAAAAAAAAACTCCGTGTAATTGGTTTTGTTCTTCAAAAGGATTACATCAAACTAAGATAAAAATTATATATATGTAGGTAGAGGAGCAAAAAATATAAACAAAAACCTCAATTATAAATTAAATAGAAAGCTGAAGAGGAAGAGACGAAAAATTTCTGCTGTTCGATATGTCTAGACATGCGTTTGAAGACTTATCCGTCAAGACACACCGGACAACGAAGATTAAGAATTTAAGTTCCATGTCACTATTGCGATTTCGTCTTTGTTGTTAGTAGTTGTTGGATGACAGTCAGACCACATGCGATGCTGATGGGGAAGGAAAAGTAAAAATAAAAACAATCATTCAACGGTAATAATAAGACACTCAACCTTTTTCCCTGTATGATCTATTAGATTGGTTATGTGAGGGTTTGCTTGTCTATAATTCTGAGATGAGGTAATATTTACAATATTTACATTGTTCGCACCATTATCGTCATCTTTATTGCCATATTTTGATCAGTGGTGTATATTTTTGCCGTTCCATGTGCCATGCAACTTCCAGATTTTTTGTTCATTCCCATAACTCAGTATCGAAATAAATGGTTCGGTTCGAAATTCCAGTTATCTGAGAGAAGGCCGGAACATCGTGAAATGGCAATAAAGATGAAGACAACAGTCAGAAAAATGTAAATAATGTAAGGATTTGTGTTTGTGTGGCGAAAGATAAAGATTCCATAGCTTTCTTTCTTTAGTTAGGCTTTACTGACGAGTTTCACTCTTTACATATAAAGTTCTTAAAGCTTCTCTAAAAACTGATATCGTTTACAGTCTTCCAACAGTAAACCTAAGAAACATTATTATTTTTTTACAAATGGCAGCCATCATTATATTTTTACTTGATCGTAACGAATCCACACTGAGAAGTAAAAATTCGTTATGTTCATTAAGATCAATAGTGTAGCATGAAACTTGTGACATCGACAGTTTTCAGGAAGTATTTTTTTAATATTTATGAGAGAAATTATGTGTGTTTAGGTAGATAATGATTTTTAAGACAGCAGGTCGTTTGTGTCAATCAATTTTATTGATAAATTTGTCCTAATTACAAATAATCAGAATAAACCGGAAATTCAGTCATAAATTGTCCAAACTTCATTTTGGAAGAAATATGGTTCAGACTTTGGACTTTCATAATTCATCGCTAGGGTAGATAGAAACAAATGCTGACTTTTGTAGTGAGTGTATTGACGTAAGAAATTTCTTTTACCGGCCTATGGTATTTACATATTATGAAGAGCAAATCGGATCAATCTTTCTTTACTAACACACACAATTCATATATATATATATATATATATATATATATAAATGAAAGAAAGATCTACTTTAAGGGAAGTAGAATGCGAAAAAAAGCAGATGAAATGATGTGATTTTAAGGGAAGGAGAATACAAAAGAGATTTTGTACATCAAGATTGAAGGTGTCAATAAATTATTCAAAGTTCATGTTTTTCTTGTTATACTCAAGTTCTTTCGACAATCATAGTCATTGTCAAAAATGGTTTTGTTTTCTTTAAATCATGCATGATTTATTTATTCGTTTGACGTTAATTCTGGCGTTTTAAATTATTGGAATTAAAGTTGGAATTAATTCAAAAGACGTCATTTGTATCAAAATAAAACCATTAATCGAATATCCATACGTGCTCTTTTTTAAACACTCTTCAATATACGATATTCTGTATACAGAATACATTTTATTTAATCTTGTGTATTTCTTTTGTATTATAATGGTTTCTAAAATTGTGAATTTCTTTGCAATGAAAACCGTATAATATTCTGATGTTTCTTTTTAAATCTGTTTTATTTCAACAGTATTTCCTTTGAGTGTTGGACTAATCGATATGTGCAAAAATTGAACATATTCCGGTAAGGTACAATTTAAGCTATAAATTAGTTGTTATGTATGGCCAACGTAAAAATTTAATAATTTCTGAGTATTATTTTTGGAGATACATTCTCAAAAAAGACAGGAGAATTCATAAACAAAGTTACATTTTAAAAAGCGTAGATGTTTAAGATGCTGAATTATTGACAATTATATTAGATGTTTTGAATATTTAATAGTAAATGATGAATCTGAGTTATTTATAAAAAATTTTTAAATGTGATATGTCAGCAAATTTTCCACTTGTTTACAATTAGGATGCAATATTTGTTTACAATAAAAACAAATTAATGGTATCTATTTTGTTTCTATCAAGATATTTGTATGATTTCTTTTCTATATAGTTTTAAATTCAAAACACATACAAATTGAACCAAAAATATCATGTAAAGTAAGCCAAACAGCATCACTCTCTAACAATAAATTAAAAAAAACTAGCAGAAAATAATATTTTTTTAAATCATTTTACCCCAAGCAAGGCGGTACTGCCACTAGTGCACAGGAGGCTACATAAGAGAACAGTGGAAGTTTAAGCAGGAAAAGAGTGAAGAGAAAGACGAATCAGAGGGGGTATCGGAGAAAGAGTGGAAATACCAGTGAGAGTGTCGAGTGAGAAAAAAAAAAGAACAAGATATATGAGGTGATGGAGAAAGGAAGACTGAAGGATTGGAGTCAAGTGGACAAGAGATGGTAATTGACATTGTATTTAAATACTTAGAGATTGTAGCCGTCAGGGAAGCAAGTATACGGAAAGGAGTTCCAAAGGTGGGAAGTGCGAGAGAGTAAGCTGATGGAGTAGAAGTAGAGGCTGCATTTAGTGGATTTAACTGTAACAGGGTGACACCTTGTTACCAGTTCGGTTACTTGAGTAAATTCCTGTGGAGTGGGCATCAGTAAGCTAAGATCGTCTAAGCAGAATCTATGAAAATATTTGTGGAATAAACAGAGGGAAGCCACATTTCGCCGATGAGAAAATGGCTAGAGTCGTGCTGCCAGGTCGGCACCGACCATGTTACAGATTCTCTTTTAGAGCCTGTCGAGAACCATGAAATGACTGCCCGACCAGATATGACAACAGTATTCAATACACGGTCAGTTGGTTAATTTGTATATGTGCAAGATGGACTAAGGTGGTAAAAACTTCTTGGTCCGTCAGAGTGACCTAACCTTCCTAGCAGTCAATTTAGCTATACATTCAATGTAATGGTTTGACTTGAGGTTGGAAGAGAGGCTGAGACAGAGGAGGAGCAGTGTATTGCTTTTTAGAAGACTTGCTTGGTGAGTAAAAGGGACTGTCTGTGGTGATTGATAGATAGCAACTTCGTTTTAGAAGCATTGAAATTTACAAGCCAGTTCTTACTCCAGTCTACCACAGAGTGGACGCCCTTCCCGAGAACAACAGCAAGAGTATCTTTGGACGCCTTGCCAGGTTTCTTACTGAGGCAGGAGTAAATGGTAGTGTAATCAGCGTAGATGCCTACTTAGGATTTGGTCAGGTCAAGGAGGTAGTTCATGAAGATCAGAAAGAGCGTCGGGCTTAGGATAGAGCTCTTGGAGACACCATCTTTCGTGTGGTAGGATGCGGTGGCATGCCCGTTTAAGACGACCATTATGCGGTTCGACAGGAAAGATTGGATCAAATCAAGCAAGCGTCCAGTGATTCCAGAACCCTGCAGCTTGCGCGGAAGGCCAGTGTTCTACACTCTATCAAAAGCTTTGGAGGTATCTAGGGCAACAGCTCGAGCTTCGACAGGCATCGAGGGCCTGGTATATGTACTCGGTGATGCACGTTAGCATGTCGGCCGAAGACCTGACAAAGCGGAATCCATACTGTCTGTTTGAGAATAGTTTATGCAGAGTAAGATGTTGAATTATTTCAGCATCGATAAGAGCCTCGAACACTTTACCGAAAATTGGTAGGAGGCAGATAGGGAGAGAATTGGATGGATCTGAGGATTCCCCTGAGGTTTTAAATAGAGAGACCACAGAAGAGGACTTCCAGCAGACAAGAAACCAGGAAGCAGAGAGCCAGCAATTATAGAGTTTAGAGAGCATAGAGGGAAGTTCAAGGACACATTATTCAGGATAATAACCGCGTTTCCGTCACCTCCGATCGTCCTATGGGGTCATGTTTTGAGATTATCTCAGATGCCATGGAAGGGGTTATGTAAACACCTTTCAGTTGAGCCTCATATCTAAGAGGGAAGTCAGGTGCGGATACTTCAGTCGAGTTAGATATAGAGTTGGATGAGAATCACTCAGCCTTGTCCACAGATGCCTTGCCCACCTCAAATTTATTAATTAAGGAGGATTTGCTATTGTTCAGCACACGTTTGTAGAGCCGAACTTGCAATCAGATATGCGCTTCCTTATTCTCTCAGCAAACAACAGCTTAGCATCATTCAAAATTCTCTTACACTCATTACGAGCAGAGGAAAAATAGGCGCTTATTATAGTCAAACGCATGGCTCCGAAATAGTCGGAAGAAGTGGTTCCTTTGGGAAATCGCGGTCAAACAGGCATGGGCATGTTAGGGAATGGGTGGGAGGAAGCAGCCTTTTCTAAATTGTCAGAGATACTGTCTAGCAGGGAGCAGTCGGGTGAGGAGGGGGAACAATACAGAAAAAATTAAAGATAACTCATTTGATAAGTGACAGACAGAGACACATGTATAGCTGGTTAGGGGATTCGAGAGATGTCACCCCAACTAGAGGGTAGGGTTCACTGATGTAAACCCAAAGACGATGCATATTGGCAGTGGAATCCTTTCTTAAGAGAAGTTAGCCAGGAATCAAGAAGTCAGAGGAGGTAATTAAGGGGTTAAGATTAGTCTCACAAAGCGTTAGGATGTCGGGGACTTTTAGTGGAGTAAAGATTCCGCGCTACAAAAGTTGGTACGAATACCCCGGATGTTTGTGAAGGAAATGTTAAGAGGTTTTGGTAATTTTACTTTGCTTGTTTTAATTTTTTATGAGATACGGCTGTTCATATTTGTTGTTGGTGAGGAAAGACCTCGAGTAGAGGAGGAAGACGGTCATAGGACTGCGGCATGCGCTGGAAGGGAACTGGCACGGGCTGCAGCAAAGAGTGTCCTCGGGGTTTAACCTTCCGTGCTCAACACAAATAACTAAATAAATAAATGATCAGAACTTATCACACAAAGTAAACACGAAAACAAATTTTTACTAAGTTAATTAAAAATCGAAAACTAAAAGTGAATATCTCGTAAAATACCACTATCTAAATGAAAATATATGAACTGTATGCAACGCAAACAATGTAACCTATTTCAGACAAAGCCAATACTTTAAACAAAATACCAGAGCAGAAAAATATTAATTAAAAAATGAATATTATTAATTAAAAATCGAAAAAAATAATATAATTTAACACAAACACAGGCAATCAATGTTATATATATATATATATATATATATATATATATATATATATATATATATATATATATATAATATATCATCAGTTATTTAAAAGTTATTGTTAACTACTCGATTCTTTCAATATCGAAACAATATGTACAATTGTGTAGTAGCTTGTCGTTTGCAAATGAGAAAAATGCCCATGTACACACACACACATACACACACAGGCACACACTCACACACAGAGCCATTGTGATTTGAAAAAGAAAAAAAAATCACTCGACCGGCGGTCGAGAACGAGGGAAAATTTACTCGCCCCAAGATCATTTTACTCGACCGACTCCATTTTCTTAATAGTCGCCTTACATAAACATAGCATGAATCGCTAGAGGAAGGCAAATATGAATTTTTTATTAATATTTCGAACGTGTTAGAAAAGATTTAAATTTTTTTAAAATAATAACAGCAAAATTTGATTTTTCCTCTTAATAATAGCATAAACCTTATGATGGTAAGTAGCCAGTTTCAACATATAATTTTAAGACATGCATTCTCAACCCCATATAAACAAACGGAAAACTAATCACATATGTAGACGGTTATAAATCAGGATTAATTTTGACAGTGTAAGTTCACTTATATTGTCTGGTTGAAATTTTCGAAAAATTAATTAAATACACTTAGAATATCCTTTAAATAAACGTTTAAACAGAGGAAGTGAAACTTGTATTTTTTAAATCGGAAATAAATTGAGAATAGATCAGATCACACATAATACAGACAAAGTAACACATAAATTTAAACACACATACAGAAAAACAAATCTTATGAAAAAATATCTACACAAAAAATAATTTTCTGGGTAATATCTATTGAGCTCTCTATCTTTATCACTAAATTGTTTATGTCAATTGTATAAAATCTTTTTTATTATCCTTTCCGTCTTTACGGGTCTGCGATTCTCTCTTTGTCTTTTTCGCTCTCTCTCTCCCTTTCTCTCTCTCTCTCTCTCTCTGTGTGTGTGTGTGTGTGTGTGTGTGTGTGTGTGTGTGTGTGTGTGTGTGTGTGTATAAACAAGGATTTGTACCCACAGAAAGAAGTAATTGCTTTGAACAAAATGGACGTCATTATAATAATATAACCTGAGGAACCTTTCGGCCAACACTTTTCAAAAGTATTCGTTGGCTTTATTAAGAATTGTAAATGCAAGACACAGGAGAACTACAAAAGCGAGGGGAAAGATGGAGCTCATCTAAAAATAAATTTTAATCAAAATAATTAAAATGTAAGGGGGGTGTAAACACACAACTCCATAAGAGTGATAAAATGGAAAAAATGTAGCACTCACAAACCCTCCAGTAATTGCAAGGAGCGAATAAATCCTTCTTTCTGCCTACACAGGCTCGGCTGATGGATTTTGAGACAAACAGCTTCTAAAATACGTAAGTCATGAGCTGAGCGAGCACTGTGTAGGACAGAAAACCATGTGTCCTCGTAATGAGCAACACATACTTGATTGTCTAGCAAGTGTTGACCAATGGCTTACTCCAGAACAACCTGGGTTGTTCATATAAATCGCTGAGGGCTACCCGAGCGAATGTTTGAGGAGACATGCTGCGAAACTCGCGTTTCCAACCTAAGATTGGTTCGTCCTATGTAAACCGCATCGCAGCGGCATTTACATTTATAAACAACGGGATTCCTGCGAAAATAGGACAACCTATCTTTAGTAAAGGAAGAAAACACAGGTCTAGTTTGAAAAACAGCACGTAACTACACTGAGAAATACCCGGACGAAACACATGGCCTCCAATATCTGAAGGTTCTTTTTTTACTGCATCTATGAGTAAGGATTATTGTATTGTTGACTAAAATCTATCTGATATTACCTACATGTTTATGTTTTTTTCTGAGAAATATTGTTTAATTGTACTCTGATCATGAACATTAAATCCATACAACCAACACTTAATAAAATCACGTTTAAATCTGGTCATAACACATTACATTGCATTTGAATATATGGTTCTGTTGTCATTTCGCGCTATCACACGGTGTGACGTCATAAAACCGCATTGCAAATTTGAGAACTGCGTTTGTTATTTTTGGTAACTATTGCCGTTGTCTAGCGGAGTTTTATGTCAACACAAAATAAAATCGTCGGTGATGGTGGATGCCATTGTGTTACCGTCTTAATAACCTCTCTGAAGATGGCTCATGTGAGCCGAATGCTTAGAACTAAATTGATAAAAAGTTATCCAAATGTTGGAGAATCTTTGTCTTTATTTTCAACTGAAATTAAAGGCAAAATACGACGTTTAGAACGGCTCATCATTAAACATAATAGACATTCATTGTCTCTTATATTTAACAGTATATGTTTAGAAAATTATTTGCTGCCACGATACACTACACACACACACACACACACACACACACACACACACACACACACACACATATATATATATATATATATATATATATATATATATATATATATGAGAGAGAGATTAGTCGTATTAGTTTTCTTTTTAATAATAGAGGAAATAAATGTTCCCGTAGAAATTTCCATAACGAAATATATGTTCTTACATGTTGCTATGACTAATTTATTTCATATATATATATATATATATATATATATATATATATCTCAACCCACATTTGAAAAAAGAAAAGTAGAAATGATCTTTTGGAAGTCTCAAAGCAGCGTGACTTTAAACGTGATTCGCTCTTGTCTTTTTAATCAATCAAGCGTTCAAGATATTTTTCCTTGCTTTTAACTCCTTTTTCTATTTTCCTTCATTTTCCACCTGTTTTTTTATATATTTTTCTTTTTGCTTTCCTCTCTGTTTTGGCATCATTGATCGTGATAGCGTGAAGCGATCCATTGTGTAGTATCAGACCGTGGGCCGTCAATTCACTAAAATGATAAATTAGACGAGGCTGTTCGATTGTTAGTCCTTCGGGAATAGAAATCCCGCGTTTTATTTTAGGGTTGCCCACTTCGTAGGCTCGCCTGGGAGAGATCTTTCTCTCGTGGAAATCGAAATGAACGTGGCGTTAATATATTTTTTTCTTTTTTATGAGATCTAATTGGATTCAATCATCTTTACACACTTTTTCTTAGCGGCCTTAACTTTCTATCATTTGTCTAAGTCGATCTTTGTTTATCACGCCATTTTTTAACTAAATATCTTCGCCATCTTACGTATGCCGTTGAATTTGTTTAGATACATTCATGGACGTTTGCGAGCTCTGACATCCATGAACAAAACTTCACTTCATTCTTACATAGAGATAATTAAATTTTCGTAAATATTAAACGATGCCAAAACTGAAAATAATTATGATATTAAAATTAATTTTGTCTAACATAAAAACGGAAATATTTATTTCCTGATGTTTTTATATTGTGATATAATTTCATTGACAGAAATCAATAAAATTATCTGATAGAAAACTACATTTTATGAATCTAAAGATATTGTGCTAATAAGTGTAATTTAATAAGATTTTCTTTCTTTAAAATTTCTTCATTTATTTAAACATTTTTATCTACTATTTATTTATTCATCACCAACTTAATTTATTTGCTAAAATGTTTATTTCTAAAAAAAAACAATCACTGAAATATTATTTAAACTTAACCAATTGGTTTAAGCGTAATTCCTTTTGATCGAGAATAAATTTTACACGTTTTAACGGATTCTCTAAATAATTAAAATCAATTAATACCATTTTTTTTTTGGTTATCACTACCACGCGGGTTGTAATCAGAAATTAAAAATTGTAAAATAAATCGGAATATTCACTCAGTTAAGTGTCATACGCGATACACACTTGGGCGATTATATCTCGGAAGTGACCTGACTGACTAGGCAAATGATTTTCCCGCAGTAGCTTGCCATTAATTTCTCTGCGGTAGAGTGGTTGTCCATCAAGGCTATAAAATGAAATAAGGAAGTGATCGACAAATATGTTTCCCAAGGGTATTTGCGCTTAAGTGAATGAAACAAATTTAACTGAAATTCAAACTTGGTTCTCCGATTTCTCATTGCAAAACGATATCCACTGCTCCGCAACGAACAGCCAAAACCGGATATTACTTGGAAAATATTTTAAATTTATTACAAATTGTAAAGTTATGGCATTTAAATATGTTCAAAGGTTTTGCATTATAAGATAAGTTATTTAATGGGGCGTAACAAAGATGTTTTCTCTCCGAAAATATTCAACTTTTTCAGTGAGGCGATCATAAGAGAAAGTTAAGCCGTGCTTCGTACAATCTTACAATCTCAACAGCATAAGATATACATATCATGCAGTTTTGATAACATACAAAGAAAGGAAATTCTTATAGAATATAGTCAAGCAAATATAAAGACTAAACATCAACTTCAAAAAGAAACAATGTTTGCTTGTCAGCAAAAGAAACAGTTCAATATTCAACTTGAAAACACAGAAAAAAGTAAGTAAAAATATGAAAATAATTAGGAAGCGTTTTAACAGACAATTGAAAATGTTAAACTGAAATCTGTAAGCGCATTGGAATAGCAAAGAGTGACTTTCAAAATAAAAGCAATATATTAAGAGGCATGAAAACATCGTTATAAAAGAAAAATATGGAACTGTTATCTAAAATAGGTCTTCCTTTTTGGAAACTGAACAATCATTTCTTGCGGCAAAAGAATCCATAGAAAAATGGTGAAACTAAACATATGAGTAACCTTAAGCTTAAGGAAATTGGAAACAAAAAAGGACTCTTATAATCAGTCTCATGAAAAGACTACTGAAGATTAGTTGGGCAGTTAATAGGGAAGGACGGCTTGGAAAATTTGAGATTCTCACTGCATAATGAAAGCAAAATGACAAGAGGAAAGCAACGCATGACCTATCTAAAGAGCTCGTGTAAATAGTTGACAGAACAGAGATTAAAAGAAATAACAATAGGACAAGCCGTATTTAGAGCTAAAAATAGACGTAGTTGTGAAGAACCATAATCAAAAACTTTCTGGAGAAACATAGCATATAGAAAAGCAGATGAGTAATATGGGGAAGTGATTTGCAATTATATTACATCCGTGCGGCTCATTAACTAAATATCGGGCTCTTTCTAGCGTAATAGCTAAAGTAGAGTTTTATTAATTCAAAAATTAAGAGCTCTTTATTTTTCTAATTCCATGCCCATTAAAAGAGCAATAGGAATGAAGAAATATATTGTTACTTATATTTAGTATTACCTAGAAATTTGATCACACGTTTCACAAGCGGATATCTGATATTTTCAGAATATTTCTTCATGATATATATCGCATATCTAATCTGAACTATATTCATCATATGAAGTCATCATTTTTCAACTCTGATGAGATAAGTATTTACTCCTGTCGTAATAGTAATTCTGATTGATTCGAGAAGATCAAATTGGCAGCTGATCTAAAAAAATGACCGAAAATCTGTTATCTGTTAATATGATCTTAGTTTGAATGCCTCCAAAATGAAACTGCTTTCTTTTAATCGTCAGAGAGAATCATTTTTTCAATTCTATTAGCATGGCTGATGCTCACCTCCATGAGAACCACTCATTGCACCTTCTCGGAATAACGTTTTCTTCTGAAATAAAGTGGAATGATTATTTCGAATCAAAAGTTAGGTCTTCGGCTAAGAAATGGGTTTGCTGTTTTGCTCTACGCAATTTTTTCTTGCCAGAATCTATATTAAATATTCATAAATCTGCTATTCATCCTCGCTTTGAATATTGCTGCTACATCTCGTCTGGAAGATCCTGCTATCTCTTCGGAGATTCTTGATAAATTACAAATGCAATATTATTCGTTCTGACGTCGAATCATGGTGTTGTATATTCGTTGGGTCGGTGCGGAAATTTGCCACGAAGTGCATTTTACACTGGGCAAGTCAGGGAAATGTCACTGAATGTAGAACAGAGGTAAAGAAAAAAGTCAGCACCCGAGCTGGAAAAGAGTTTTGCGGAAGTGCAAGGTGTCACTAAATTTATTTCTGTGAAGTCGGTACTAGTATGTTGAGAGTTTGCAGAAACAGCAGTTGAGTTGACAACATTGAAGCCTGACGCTGCGCCCGCTACTCTGGTATGCCCGTGTTCTACATCGGACCAGCTAAACTCCAATCTACGCCAAGTCACCAAAAAGCGAATAAAATATGATTGTATATTTAATATATATACGTGTTGATGGGTCATTTTGCAGTGTGAAAAAGTAAGTAACTTTGGGTCCAATTTATGTCTTGATTTTATCAGTGAAAATATATTTATTTTGATAGTAGTTAATTCTTGCCGAATAGCTTCAAGATTTTGTCGAAGCACTATATACCTGTCGAAGTGGGTCTATGATATTTGTTCTTCCGCTGAAATTGATGAAGTTTTTTTTTCGTCTTCGACAAAGAGAGTATACAAAAATGGCTTCAATTCTCTCACCTCCATATTGTAGCTTTTTATGCATTTTCTATAAATACATTGTAATTGTTCTGATGAATTTTCCTCTGTAATATCTAGACTTTATGAATTACAGTGCAGTACTAGGTTGGCAGCTAGGTCTCATTATACCTTGAAATTTGATAGATGTAACAGTATCTACGAGTGAGAGAAGAAACTTAACCATAGTTAAGTTTCTTCTCTCACTCGTAGATTTTTTTTTCTGGCATCATTCTACCCAGTCACCTTTGATTTTTAATTAAATTTAATGTCACTCGTCGTCTGCAATGTTCTTAATACTAATTCTTTTATTGTCTTCTCTCCTTAATAGTAGTTTTTCTCATGTTCCTTAACACACTGAAAACTCTTGAGTCCTAGTGGAGATATTGGCTATCTTGGGGTAAAATTATTAACATAAAAAGAGTTGAAGCGGAAATGTTACTACATTAATAAAATCTTTTCTTAAGGGGGAGTTTTTGTACAGACTTGTTTGTTGGCGGTGGCTGAGAGATAGTGGCTTTCGAGTTGTTACTTTATAAATTGACTGTTTCTTGAAAAGTAATCATGTAAATAAAGGTTTGTAAAACCCAGGAACGTGACTTTAACTTCAAGTAAATTAGTTCCGTTAGAGAATACGGAATTTTAGCAATTTAAAGTAAGAAAGTTCAGGAATATTTTTATGTTTGCAGCATACCCATGTTGTGCATATATCTAAAATATAAGGAAGACACACACACACACACAAAAAATATATATATATATATATATATATATATATATATATATATATATATATATATATATAATATATATATATATATATATATATATATATATATATATATATAATATATATATATATATATATATATATATATATATATATATATATATATATATATATATATATGTGTGTGTGTGTGCTAATAATTTTCTACCACACTTTTTCTATCTCTTCTGATTACTTTTTATTCCAGTCAACATTGATCATCAAGATTTAAACGCAATGTCAATCGTTATTTTGTTTTTAACCTGTGTTATTTTATTTTCCCTCTCATTAATAGTATTTTACTCCTCATATTCCCTAACTCTCCGTAAACCCTTGTGTTTTAGTTGTTTTATTTTCTTACTTTGGGTGAAATGATTAAACAAAGAACGTAGATAGTCGACAGATTTCAGAACTGACATTTGTCAGAATTTAAGCTCACGTATATTTAATCACTTATTGTAGATGATCACTTCTCGGGAGTTGTTTGTTTTTCTTTCATTATTGGAATCTTGTTGATATTAATGTTATACAGAATAGCCTGGCTTTTCTTGACACTCTTTAAAAATATATCCTTTATCAACACACATTTTAATCAAATAACACTATTTTGTTTGCTTTTTTATCTATAACTTCCACTTTAGCCTCGAATAACACTAATAAAAAGTGCTTCAAACGCAGTTTTCTTTTCTAGCATAAATTCTCAAAAATCAGTACAATTTAAATTGACTAGTGAAATAATTGTTCTCAGGAAAATATTTAATACGTATGCAATTTCCATACGCCGAACATCAAATATTACTCTTCTATTTAAGTTTCCTTGGATTTATAAAAAAATTCATGATCTAGATCACTATTCCTATGATTTTGGGTTCGCTGAATTACTCATTTTTAAACCAAAAGACATTTAAATGATTCAAAACAAAATCTAAGCGGTTTGCAGGAGTTTTGGTTCTTTATTGCAAACAAGGGTGTTTAGACCGAAACAGCAGTTTTGAACTGGAACAGTGAATGTTTTAATCTTTCTTTTAAGTAAAAATAACATTAAATACGCTTCGATAATTGGGCTGAAGAGATCAAAACCCGCAAAAGTTCTGCTTGTCATCGACGTGAAATTATTGATGTATTTACATGAGTAAGTTAAGCCGAGTGTATGAGAATATCAAAAACATTGGCACAGTTGAGGTAACAATAAAATATTCTAATCGTCATCGTTTCTGTTTGGTTTTAAGAAAATTACCTTAGTGCCACGTTAATGTCGGAGTGAACGGGCATGTTTTTTTCCATTGTTTTTTGAAAACGATGTCGCAATTTAAAATAGTCATTTTGATTTTTTATTTATCGATTTATTAATACATTCTTCGTTGTTTACTATACTTTTGTTATATTATTATGCATTTATGTATTTTAATTATTAAAATACATATTTCTTTATTCTTCACAGAAGTCGTGGTAACCATTGTTTTATTTCAAAAAGTGAAAGTAAAACTGTTATTTAACAAGTTTAATTTATTAACCATGTAACACTGAGAGTTATTATATTAAGAACAATAAGTAGCCTGCATCTGTTAAAATAATTATGCATTTGGATGAATAATTCGAATCTATTTTATATTTAAGCGTAGCATTTCTCATTATGAACAAGGACGTAACTTTCGAAATTGTAAGAAAGGCATTACGAGTGGTAATGCTTGTTTTGGCAATTTCTGACTGTTCAGTATCGTCGATATCCTTTTATCCTTTTTAACAACATTTGATAATAGTTTTATTGTTATATCGATTTCTAATTTATTGACTGTAAGTAACATTTTTGTTTAGACGATTAGATATTTTTAAATTTGTCGGTAAAGCGTTTAGTGTCATAACGTTATTTTATTTATTTAATTACTTCAGAATAGACAAGTTTACCAACAGAAATAATATATATATGTTTCCATATAATTTTTGATAATTTTATATGTGAACACTACCGAACAATCAGTTTGATGAGCGACAAGTATACTATCCGTCCGTGCATTGAGTATTGTTTCTATATCTGGTCCGGTGCTTCTGCTATCGACTTAGGTGTCCTCGACCAAATCCAACGGAGAATCTTTAATGTGATCAATCTCGACTTGGCAGCTAGGACACAGTCGCTTTCTCACCGACGCAGTGTGGCTTCCCTGTGTCATTTCTACGAATACTTTTCACGGCTTCTGCTCCGATGAACTTAGCTCACTGGTACGCCCTGTTTATGAATTTCCCCGAGCCACAAGATTAGCAACTAGGTCCCACCCTTTTACTGTGCAGTCAATAAATTGTAAACGCAAATTCTACTACAGCAGCTTCTTTTCTGGAACTTCCTGCCTGTGGAATTCTCTACTTGCTTTCCTGACAGTTACAATCTCCAAGAATTTTAATATAAAGTCAATAATCATCTTTTGTCACAGTAACTTACATCCTCTCTCTCTCTCATGCTTTTCTATATCCATCCCACTCTCATCAGAACTCTCTTCCCTCTTCTCCTCTCTTCCTGACACCCCTGCAACCTCTCACTTTTCATAACATTCCTCCTATGTAACCCCCTGCACAACAGTGGCAGTAAAATGCCTTGCTTGGTGCGACACGATTAAAAAAAAACGTAACGAAACTCATTGTCCAAATCTTGATGAAAAGTGCTCGAAGTAGAATCAGGCCGAAAATAGGTCAAGATCAGTGCGGTTTCGTCAATGACACTGGAACAAAGAATAGATATTTATGCTTAGGATGCTATCAGAAAGGGCTATACAAATAAAAAAGAACGTTTAATTGTGTTTTGTAGACTATGCCAAGGCGTTCGGCAAAGTACGTCACAAAGAATTGATAGAAATGCTCAGATTTGGCAAAGACATCAAAGTAATCAAGAACCTCTACTAGAAGCAAACCGCCTGCATACGGACAGAAAACGAATTCAGCAGTTATACAAAGATAGAAAGGGCAATAAGACAAGGTTGTGTCTTTTCACCGGATCTATTCAACTTGTACAGTGGTACTATTCTGGGGACCCTAGAAGTTATTCAAGGATTCAAGTCACTGACGGTCACAATCTGAACAACATAAGGTAAGCAGATGGTACAGTGCTGATAGCGGACACGAAAACTAAACTACAAGACCGTCTAAAAAAAGGTAGATGAAGAAAGTCTTAAGAAAGGACAACATATAAACTAGAAGAAAACAGAATGTAAGGTCAATAGCAGACAGAGGAGGCCAACATGCCAATTACAAGTTGAGAATAGTATAATTAAGCACATACAAAAATTTAAGAAATTCGGAAGTTTTTTTAACGGAAACGGAAAGTTCGACACTGAGATCCGAAGGCAATTCGAAATAGCCAAGGAAGTATCCCAAAAGCTGAGCAGTGCACTAAGTGACAGGAAAAATCGCTAGAAACAAAGAAGTGAGTACTGGATTGCGACATGGTGTATGTTCTTCAATATGGCAGTAGATGGTTGACAATATCATCAAAGAAGAAGGGAAAATTTGAAGCAACTGAAATGTTGGTCGACAGAAGAATGCTAAGAATATCATGGATCGAGCATGTGAGCAATGATGAGGTTTTAGAAAAAAATAGAAACCAAAAGGAAAATTAATACTGAGCAATATAAAAAACAGCTGAAGTTCTTGGGACATGTGAGGAGGAAGAAAGAGTCATTTTCTACATAGATAGATAGATAGATAGATAGATAGATAGATAGATAGATAGATAGATAGATAGATAGATAGAAAGTAGGATTCACTGAAAACTTTTCTATGCATCCACTATATATATATAAATTAAACTAGTGAGCCAACAAACCTACTAAGGTTTCACCTAAACGCTCATTGAAGATCGGTTTAGGTGAAACATTGGTGGATTTGTTGGCTCACTAGGTTTAATTTACTTAGTCTACTCTACTTAAGTATTGAGCGCTTTTTTGTTATTGATTACTCATCCTGGGTGTTTTCCTTTGGTTACGTGCTGGCTCGGTCCAAATCTCTTTTTCTGATATTCATGTACTTAGCTCTTTCTTTTTTTACAACCATTTTCCTTCCACGTATATACGCGAGGGTTTTTCGAAATGAGTATATTTATAACTTTGTGTTTATATATATATATATATATATATATATATATAATTAGATCGGCCCGCCAGCTTACCTTACTACTTCCTGTTTTTTTTTATTTAATGGGGCTAGAGATTTGACCCTTGTTTTCTGTTTAGAATTTGATTTCTGTTATTATATAAGGTCTTCTTTTTCACTTCCGGTGGCACCTTGCGTCTTGGTGACATTATCACAATTCTTCGAGTGATGACTCTTATCCTGTAACCCAATACCAACAATCTTTCTTGTAAATTGTTTATATATATATATATATATATATATATATATATATATGTGTGTGTGTGTGTGTGTGTGTGTGTGTGTGTGTGTGTGTGGGTGGGTGTATGTGAGTTTAAAATTTGCTAAATGTACCAGAGATAAAACTTTCGACATGACCTTTCATTCACGAATATCTAATCGAAGTATAAACCTTTCGGCCACCATGCAATATCAATTTCTATGTCTATACTCTCCTTTTTTTTAGCAACTCGTATCTCTAATTTATATAAGAACTTATATGACGTAACAATTTAGTACTTATTTCCTTGTTTCTAGCACTTTCAGTAAATCCAATTAGTTTGGTGTGATATTTCTTACAATTTTGTCATTAATCGCGAGTAGTAACGTTTTCTTTTAATTAAATTCCCTTAAAAAGATTCCTTTTTTTATTAAGAGGTTTGTCATATCTGCTTGTATATTTTAAATATATAGACACGCTTAGCTAGAAACAAGGAACAGATGACTAAACTTATATGCAAATATCAATCCTCCTATACGGATATGAATGTTTAACAATTAGAGATGAAGATACTTGACATAACAGGAGAATTTGTCATTCACAGGACATGTTGACAATAAGAGAGACAGAAGAAAACAGTGAATAAACTACTTAAGAAATTTGTGTAAATGGGTGGCAGCAATGGGATTAGCAGACATAGCAAAAAGGAAGAAAACTTACTGAGAGCGATAAAAACAAGAAGTTGTGGAGAGCAATTATCACGTCCCGATACTTCTAGCAGTTGTTACGAAAGTTACTATTTAACCTATTTTATCAAATTTTCCTCGTCCGTCTGAATTTTGTATTTTTAGATGGAAAATCTGAACTCAGTGAAATGTCTCCACTTGATTTGCAAATGAAAAAATGAATTATGTAATATCAATCGTCTAATATGGCAGTGAATCCTCAACAATCTCATCACAGATGAGCAAGAAACCTTACGCAATAGAAAGAACAAAGGACAGGAAACTGTGGAGAGCCTTGATCGACCAAATTCTGAAGGCACACAGAAGAGGATATGATTTCAGTTTATGGGGTCTGACTCTCCTAAATAAGTTTAAACTATCAGTTTTCTCAGCTTATCGATTATCTTCAAGTATATAATCCTGTACACCGGCACTGTTTAAAGTAATTGAAATAAGTGCTTATGCTTCCTTTATTTCACTATACGTTCAGTTTTAGACCCACTGGAGTGACAGGGTGTAATCAACTTCTATTATTTCCTTAGATTAAAAAGAATGGATCCATCAATCCAAAAACATAAAAGAAAACGCAGTCGGAAAAAGAAACAACGCCAAGAGACAACGTATACAAGGAAATTGTGAAAAATACTAGGACGACATTATTCCTATTGAATCAATTTAATTGCACAAGGGTGTAGGTTTTAATGAAGACAGTCCTCCTTCTTATATGGGCGCTACAGAATCACAAAAAGCTTCACCAAATAAAAGAAAGCACATTAATTGAAAATCTTTAGTAGTAGTAACAATGAAAATGAATATCCCATGTAACTCGAGAAGAACATAACGACTATCCCAATACTAATTTTCCACACAAATTTAAACAAAATACTTAGAAGTAAAGATATCAGTAGTAGAAGGAGAAATAAAAGGAGTGCGAGAAAAGGAAAAGAAAGTGTTAGATTAGAAAAGCGGTTACATTTAACTATTTTGACAGTAAAGGTGTAAGACCGTGATGCCAGTCTAGTACCACGCGTAAATACATGTGATCAGGGCAGCAGGGAAAGAAGAAATCGCCATGAAAGTATTAGTAGAAGAACAGAGGAAAGCCACATCATGTCGATGAGAAAGTGACTGAAGTTGGGCAACCATGTTAGGATCGATTACATTGGAGATACATTTTTGGAATTTGTCGAAAACCTCAAGATGAACAGCAAAAAACCTTCAGCCAGATTTGAAAACAGTATTTAATGCACAGGCGATTTCTAAATATGCATACTATCTGAAAATCATTGAACATAATATGTATTTTGCCAATGTGTTTGAACTACACAGACCAGAGACTGAACTCGCAATTAAAATACTAATACATTTACTAATAAAAGCTTTGCGTCATTAGACCATAATTTAACCCTTTATCGGAATATCGTATCTGGTCAGTATCGATTTGATAATATTTGTCTGAAATTATGCGATGAGAAGTCATTATTTTTTATTCGAATTAATGTCCCAAACTTTTCAGTTGGTATCATAATCGTTTGAAAGTTGTATCCTCCAGCTAGATATATACCAGAAACCTCCCCACTCAAGCCGGATGTGGCACAAGGCCGACTATTTAATGTGAGAATTCCGTGCCTTTAAGAATGGGTAAAAATTCCGTAGACCTTCCATAAGAAAAGTCCGGAATCTTGTCTACTTTTCCCCAGAAGAGACTGCCGTTTGGCAGAGCATCGTTTGGGATCATCTCAGCCCGAAAGAGAGTCCAAAACTATTGTGTTCGAGTTGTACCATCCAAATGTCGTTAGCTGTTCTGTCCATCGGAGTAGCCTACTGTGTTGGAATTCATTCGATTGTTCTGACTCAGACACATAAGGTTAAGAGAGTGAGAATAGCAAAAAAAAAAAAGAAGATATCCTCATACATGGAAGCAGAACAGTCTACATTATTCGATTAAATAAAGTGTTAAGAAAATTATCAGAGACACCTGAATATTGCTGGAACATACGCCGACTTAAATTACATTATACTGACACAAATGAGGTAATTAGTGTAATGCAAATGAAACGGTGTTTCATTTTTACTTAATAAACTGAAAAAACATTTTGGATAACAAATAAAAAGAGGCTGAAAATGAAAATGCAAAAATAAGATTTAAATAAAGAAGAATGATTGCTATATGAAAATCATTGAAAAAAAGTAACTCAATAGAAAGTGATAAAAAACAAAACGAGATAGAATGCGGGTGGATAAAAAGAGAGATAAAAAACGAACAAGAAAAAACCACTAAGATAATCTATGCAGAAAGACACCTTAGAATACACGCCAATTCAAGCCTACAAGTTCTCAAGAGACAATATGGACGAGCATCAATCTGTTTTTGGCTTTAAGGAGTGATTGCCGGCTTCGAAGGAGCAAAGGTAATTCTGGCAAATGACAGTCTGATTAGAATCGTCGCTCTGTCTAATCTTGAAGTTTTGCATTGCATTGTCCTGACGCTTGGTTGGACGCTGGAAATCCGTCAATTGAGAAACCTACAGACCAAACCCCAACCCAGGGCGCCAACAAAAGGCTCCATTCTGGTTGAACAATGGCAGATGCACAAGACGTGTCAGGCAGTGACAAAGCAAAGTAGTTTCGTTCCAGTGACAAAAGACGGAGACTTTGGTATATTTAGCTGCAATTCTCACGAGTTGGAAGTGATTTTACTTCCAAAGTGAAGGTTTCAATATACAGACATTCAAAGTCCAGCACATAAACACATACATACAAGAATCTATATACAAAATATATATACAGAGAATAACCCAGAGATAGATAGGCAGAACACGTGAAATTACATTTGCAAGTATATTAACTGATTAGTAGTAATGTATTGAGCGACTGAGAGAATTACACACGGATAGATCAATCAACAGTAAGTAAAATAAAATGATAGATGTACATGACTTAAATAAATAGAGGGAAGCAATGAAATAGTCAGATGCAAACCAGACATTATATATATATATATATATATATATATATATAGTCTATATGTGAAATGGACATTACATGAAAATACATATACATATGCAAATATAGATGCAAATTAAATATTATATATAATAGTATCGAAACAT
>JBBBDQ010001438.1:1065000-1090000 GCA_037127315.1 Ascarosepion bandense | reverse complement strand
AGACAATTTGGCATAGACAAAATCATAAAAATTATAGATAAAATCTACAACCTTGGTGAAATCCCAGAAGACCTAAGCAGATTGATTTTCATAGCACTGCCAAAGAATGAATGTCAACTCCACCGAAAAATCAGCTTAATGAGTTACGTAGCAACACTCTTCAACCGAATTCTGATGAATAGAGTGGGCAGCAAAATCAGACCGGAAATAGGACAAGAACAGTGTGTTTTCTTCAAATATCTCTTGAGCCGACCAAACATAAAGATGAATACAATATGGGAACAAGTAATATGAAGTGGCAGAGTTTTGGTGCAATATAAGCTCTGGTAAAAAAAAAATACTAGAGAAAACCATTAACATCAAAAATTGCAATATGAACTCTGTTGAAAAGTACTAGGGAAACTATTAACATAAAAATACTAAAGAAAACATTAACATAAAAAATTGCAATAAGAACTCTGGTAAAAAGGTTATTGAAATATTAATTTTCTGAGTCCTAGAAATCCAATCGGTGTTGTCCTCAAAGACACATGGCCCAGTGGACATAGGCGTTGGTTAATTCCAATGACTTGAACCAAAGAGTTGTGATTTCAAAATTTCAGGCCACACCAGTGGTAAACCAATAGCTTAGGGTGTCGGGTTAAAAGGGGATAACTCGTGACTACCATTGGCGGCTTTGCACAAGGAATGTGAATAATATACCCCAGTGATCGTAATAAAAGCTTTGTTTCAAAATTTCAAGTACTTGAAGATGGTAAAAGGGTCGAAACATCGTAAAAATGGCAGCAAAGATGAGGACAATAGCCCGAATAATGTAAATAAGGATGCACGAAAACGTTAATTTCCTTGCATAAACGCACGCATACATGTTTTGGTTTTTGTATTTTTTCACGCGTATCTTCCAAACCATATATAGTCGAGAGCAAATGGAAAGGTTAATATTGTTTCACGCTATTATTTCTCAGAAAATTAAACATCACTGCTTCTGAATGTTTATCGGTGTTCCGACTTCATTTTACAGAAGATGGTGGTTAGCGAGGGCGTCATTATTCTTCTTCTGTCCTATCCCAACGTTTTCAGTTTCTCTTTATTTTTCTTAATATGATCATTTGTTTTTGACGCTGTTAGACATTTTTAGCTCTTGTTATATGCCATCAACTAACGCCAACACCGACTTGTAAAAAAATATTCAAATCTCTCGGTATTCGATTTTCCTTACCGCTTAATCGATTATACGTTGATTGATGTGTCCAGCATAATAAACTGATTGGCCTTTGTGAATTATTCAAGTTGATGCCATTGTCCATTTTGACCGTTAAGATGTGCGTCTCATTTATAAATTCCGCATTTTCTTAACATAACCGAAATGGCGTTTAAAGTCGCCCGGATGTAGAACACGTTCATAAACAAGTCAATGTCATGAATGATCAGCGGATAACTTTTAATATATTTCTTTTGAATGTCTTCTTTGTAATATTTCGTTTCAGCATTTTGTCATTTTGTTTGCTATCTTCAGAAGAAAGTTTCTCAATTAAAATCCAGGTTTTGTTATTTATTTCTGAGAAGTGTATTTTTCAATATCTTGTTATTATTTCGAAGTATTGCTTTCATCTTGGTTGGTATAGATGTTATTATGGACATAACATCATCAAGTATCAATGAACACTTGATAATATCCAGAGGGTATTATTCGAAAAGTTGTGTCTATAATAACATCTATATCAATAAAGATGAGAACAATAGTTCGAAATAATATCAAGATATTAAAGTTCAGGTGTTTGTATTTTCTTGATATGCCGTTTTAACCCCTTCCGTTAGTACATCAAATTCTTTGAATACCGGGCAGAATAGTTTTCCTAAATATATATCAAGTGGCAAGTCAAGTTTTCACTGTTACTCAAAGTAGCTGTTAAATAATTATTTGGTTGAAACAGATGTTTGTTTTTTGCGTTTGTTTTTGAAAAGGTTATCTAGAAGACCATATTTAAATATTTGCACAAACATTTAACCACATAAGTGCCATTTTATTTCAGTATTTTTCATCAACTTTGAAGCAACTTCATGCTTCCATCCTCCGTACTATCAGCTATGGTACGATCTAGATAAACAACACATATTTTTTTTTGTTTTTTATACAATGACTTTCCTGCAATAAAAGAGCATCAAGTGTCAGAAATATTTTATTTTCTTTTATTCTCATTCATCTTTAAAAAATGCCTGCAATTTCACAATATAAATCATATAGACACGTTAAAATGTCACTTCTCGGAATATGTAAACATGCCATGAATTTTAGTCACATTTGAGACGAAATCAAGTGTTGGAAAAACGTTATTAACTTTTGTCTCAAACCGACACAATGAGTTTCTGTTAGTCTTTCAGTGTTTGGGAATTACGACCAGTTTCTTCTGTTTACTGAAGCATATTTTTGCATATTATATATACACGTATATAATCAACTCATTGTACAACTCATGCTTTTTCTTGATTAATTTTAAACTCACCTCCTAAAAAATACCTGTGTATAGGGCAATCGGTTACTTAAAATGCCTGATTTTTAACATCTTCAACAAAAAAATGCTGCGTATAGTACGCCCCCTTATATTTGCGTAAAATCTTGTAAAACCTCACATTATACTTGAGTCTATACCGTGTTTAAAATTTAGAAGACAAATTTATCTTTAATACAGAATTTTGAAATCAATTTTAAAAAATAAAATCTTTGGTTTTTGCATTTTTATTTACCCTAAATATCTAAAGAGAACTCAAGTATATAAAAAGAAAATTAAGGCTGAAATGATGTATCCATAATGGGGTGCTTGAAAACGCCATTGTAATAATACTTTGAAAATACGCCGCAATACTAATGGAGGATTACGGATTAGATTTATTCAGAGGGACAGTATTTGACTCTCACAGTTTTTTCTGATTAGACTACAGCGACACACATTCAGATCTCTTAGTAGTTTTTTCAGCTAAACACCTTTCACGTTACTGAATTCTTTGTCTCCAGTATAGCAAATACAAATCGCACTCTGACAGAACAAATCTTTTGCTCAAACAAAAACTTGTAGACTACATTTGTTTAATGACTCACCGTCGTTAGGAGAACTGTTCTTGCAACGGTCTTTCCTGTACGGAATGCAAATGTATAGATTCTTTACGCAGATGAGGTGGCAATTTAGAAGAGATCATGGTTCTCAACGTTAGCTAAACTCCCATGAATTTGTTGAGAAGTGGTTTTTCGCTGTATTCTCAACGGTTTCAAATTGAGTTCACAGTAGCCCTTCTCTCTAACTGGCTGTCTTTATGGTTTGGTTGATAGATTAGTTCGTTTCGTACAGTTATAACATCCTGTTGGGGGTTATTTAAACCCAGAATGTATTTTAAGAGTGTAATAATATTTTTTTCATATAATAATAGCTTAGTGATTACATTTATACACATTTAACCCATAGCTTAAGGTAGAATAGATAGATTTATACGTTTCCAAAAGAAAAAAATAAAAAGATGTGAAAATTTGCAAAGCTAAAGCCAAGGTCATCTTGAATAAAATAGATGTCATCTGAAAATCTGGTCTACTAGACAAACTCAAACGGATATTTTCTCGAGCTTCTGTAAAGGCAGGGTTAATATATAGTGCAACTTCTTAGACTCTAGGTTTTAAGTTGATATCGATGCTTGATGGAACCTACATTCGGATGCGGAGAGCAACAGTTAACATCACCTGGAGACAGCATCCAACTAAATCACAGCTCTATGAACATATTTCTGATATTTCTACAATTTTACGCGAATGTAAAATGCACTTTGCTTAACACTGATAGCAGAGCAAAACAATAAATCGTGTGTGATCTACTGTTCAGGACCCCCTGTCATTGAGCAAGATGAGTTGGTCGGTCAGCAACCACCTACATTTAACAGCTATGTTATGACCCAGATTGTCTCCCTAATGAGCTTCTAAGCTTGCTTGAGGAACGTGAATATATCCATTTATATATTCATGCCTGCAGTATAGCCCAGCGTTGCTCGGGTGTAATGAAAGCTTTTAAACTAATCCATAGTCCTGGAACTCGGACTTTTTGGACGTTGGCACGAAAGACTAAAAATCAATAGTTGTTTCAAGTCAAAGCGAAACCGTAGATTGTAAGAAAAATGAATGGATGTAAGTAAAATTTTGATTTTCTGGTATCGATGTCAAATACGTTTTCCGTCTGGATTTTGAAGGCTAATTAAGTCCTCTGAGTAAATGGTTTCATGGCTGAGACTGCGAACTACAATTATACCTACTTAGAGCAAAACCAAAATAAAAGGGCTGAAAACGTGATTGGGATCGAACCTGATTGGATATCGGGTAACGGATTTCCGATATCGGAGAGAATTAAAAAAAAAAGTAGGCCGGAAGCCTAAAGAATATTATGTGTGAAGTCTGGTGAAAAAAAAATGTATAAAGGACATGCAGACAGACAGAATGATAGTGTTAGGGTCCGCTCCTATTTGACTACAAATGGACTGTTCCCATTGCTATATATAGCAATGGTGGATTCTCTACAAGAGGGTCGTAGAGAGTCACTAGACTGACGACTCTACGACACTGTCAGCACTCTGCCTTCGGGTAGAGGGCGCTCTCTGCTTCCGAGCAGAGAGCAATAACCCAGTCGTGGTTCCGCCAAAGGGTAGAACCGCGACTGGGCAAAAATAGACAGATATTTTTTGGCCCGGCTATATGGCCGGGAATACCCACTATAAAATGACCATGTGTCACATCCAGCCTACGTGGGAAGGCTAGTAAATACAGTCGTAGAGAGTCACTTGAGAGTCTCTAATGAGTTACTGAAGAGTCAGTGCGAGTCAGCGAAGAGTTAGTCACAATTCCGGTGGCGTACCGGAAGTAATCAAGTATACACATGTCTTACGACGGATTGGACACTTGTATATTTCTATTGTAAATATTACTAATCACTTCTGTACATACTAACCGTCTTTCCGCGGAATACAACTTATATTCTGATTCTGTTGTTGAGTTATTCATTTATACTTGGCAACATAACAGATAGACAGACACACACACAAACATCTTGCCTTTTATATATATAGATGTAGAACAAAATTATTTAGTAACACACACACATACATACACACACACACACACACACACATATATATATATATATATATATATATATATATACATATATATATATGCATGTAACTTACTTGATTATGTTATCTTCATCATCCAGCATGTTTTTCGTCTGCTCTTCAAGGGTGGTTCTTAAATTACTGAAGAGTGGACGGAATAACCGCTTACGAAAACTTTAGTCGGATGCTAAAATCAACATCAATTACCTCTCAGTATTTTCTTGATTGTCACCAATTTTACCTTCATAGTCTTCCATATACATATGTACCCGTGGTAGGTTATTTATCTATTCTTTAGATATGTATACTATGTACCTTACCTAAGGTGTTGCACGCATTAAAACGATGTCAGTATTATAGGCATATTTATTTAATCGTAGCCACTAATTTTAGTATACTTTTGCTTCTATTAATCAATTCTTCTTCAGAAACTTAGATATTTTTGGAATTTGGGAATCTGGTAGATCACTAATATGATGTACCTTAGCATCTCTCATGAACAATCAGCTGCATCCTTTGAAAGTCCATTGGCTATTAAAGAACTGTCATTGCCCGTTTGGTAGGTTATTCTTCGAAATCACCGTAAGTTTAAGCTAATTAATGAAAGAAGCGGCTCCAAAACATAGAGCTAGTATTTGAAGAATATTATTATTGTTTTAAACAAAGACGAATTGATTTAGCTTCCCTCCCGCCATTTATCGATGCGTAGTGTGTTTCATTTGCTTCCAGAATTAAAAACGGATTTTCCACTTTTTCTTTATAATCAGTGAAATGAAGTAGAAATGGAATATTTATTGCTAGACTGCTAGAAGAGAAAGCAATACAAACGCAGAACATTGTGTATCTGTTTCATAGCAAAGGCTAAGGCATTTGACAATGTATGTTTTCAAAATCGTTTTCGCCTCAAGCATGACAGTAAAGTCATTGAGACTGAAGGTATTACTGGTTGTAGAATACTTAACAACAGGCATTTTGAGCTGCTCTTTTTGCTGATGACCATGCATTCGGTATTCTTGCAGTTTATTTGTAGTCCTTTTCTTGTCACTCTCTTCAGCGACTTTCTGTAGGAGGTCTTGTAGTTTCCTTTCCGTGTCTGCAATCAGCATTGTATAATCTGCGTACCTTATGCTGTTCAAATCGTGACCTCCGATGACAAATCCTGACATAACATCTAGGGTCCTCAGAATACTCTCGCTGTACAAATTGAATAGATCCGGTGAAAAGATACATCCTTGTCTTACGCCCCTTTTTTCTATGTATATCTGCTGAAGTCGTTACCTGTCCGTATTCAGACAGTTTGCTGCCATTACAGAGTCTTGATTACACTTATGTCTTTCCCAAACATGTCGAGGCTACTGAGTATCACCATCAATTTTTTGTGACGTATTTTGTCGAACGCCTTTGCGTAATTGATAAAACATAGGTACAAGTCGTTTCTCATTTGTATTTCTTTTTCAGAGAGCATCGTTATCATGAATATGGGGTTCCTTGTTCCATTTTCTTTGACTAACCCGCACTGTTCTTGTCCTATCTCTGGCCTGTCTCTGCTTATCGCTCTATTCATCAGGATTCGGACGATACATTAGAAAAGAACTCATGCCCATACACTCTAATAATCCCACACATTAGATTATGCAGCTCCAACGCACAAACAGATACAGTGTTACTTGTACTTGCGACGGTATTTACTTCGGGGCGTTAAGTCATCTTCTTTCTTAGAAGTTTCATGAGACTTTTGGCCCTACTAGCGGTCCTAAACTGCATGTGGTGTTAAAATGTCTCTTCATAGGTTGCCAATTTTTACAGCAGTAGAGTGGCTGCCAACCAAGGCTATAGAACTATATCTGACTTATTATTTACCCATTTAAAAAGAGGAGGGCATAGATTTATACAATTTCCAAGGATATTAGCACGTAAGTGAAAGTAATGAATTCAACTGGATCCGAAATCGGTTCTCCGATTCTTATCCATTACTCCACCGTGCCTTCCACCCTATATTGTATTACACAAAACTATATGATACAGTATTACACAAAACTTCCACAAATATTTTGAGCAAGTTTGGTGTTTAAAATACTATCTGAACTAAAAGGTAATGCGTTTAATCTCAGGTGGTCCTCATTTTATTGGTCAACCTTAAAGGTTTCTTTGTGAGCCTTTGAGACAGAAATTAACTTATGTAGCTTTACTCTTACATCAACATGGTAAGTCTGGGTAAAAGAAATGAATCAATCTTTGATCCAACTCGTATCAATTCATAGCCTCTGCATAACAAATACTCTTTTTATACAAATTAGCATTCAGACAACGGTTAGTTTTTTTCTATAATTCTCTCTCTACAAAAAATAAATTTATAAGAACTATTTTCCGTGATACACATTTTGCATGCTTTCAACACTTCAATTCACTTACTCTAACTTTGTTAAATATCAGTTGTATAAATTTGTCACTTAGGTGCTTCGTTAGGTTTCTTAAGTCCAAACGAGTCAGAAAAATTCGTTAGAAACAAAGAAAAGAGTCCTGAACTGTTACGTAATATGTGTCTTTCTATATGGGAGCGAATGTTAGACAATCTACTTAAAGATAAAAAGACTTGAAGCAACAGAAATATGTTTCTACAGAAAGATGCCGAGGGCACCATGAACCGAATAACGAGGTTTTGGAGAAAATGGAAAAACAAAGGAAACCTATGCTTAACATCAGGAAGAAGCAGTTGAGATTAATGAGGAAGGTAGGCTTGGAAAATCGGATTCTCACGAGACAGATTTATGGAAACAGAGACAGAGGAAAGCAGAGCGTAACAGGCTTGTTGAGGTTGAGCAAGTGAATAACAGAACAGGTTTTAAGAGAAATAACGCAAAAAAAAAAAAAAAAAACCCAACACAAAACAAAACAAAACAAAACAAAACAAGACTTATTAAAAGCTACAGTGGACAGAAAGATTTACAAGGACATGATTGCCTACGTCCCGGAAAGACACGCTAGATAAAAGAAAAAGAATTTATTTTTACTTTGATTCATTTTTTTCTTTACACCTTATAATTCCAACAGCATCCCCTGGTTGATCTATTGTCTCTTTCTTTTCATCTTAGTAATAACCATCGTTAGCTGTTAGATCTGCAGAAAGGCCACCAGTGTCTTTCATAAATAGAGGGGTTAAATAACGCTACTATGTTCAATAGTGTTAAAATCTCATTGGTACAAGGGCCGACAAAATACTCAAAACCAAGTTGAGTGTTCTAGAAAACAGTTTCGTATCACTAACACATGTTGACATTGCGTTACTTTTACAAAAGAATTCAGTCCATCCGTGCGACCATAAATGTGTCCGTATTATATGCAATAGTTATATCAAAACAGGTACCATTTGAACTATATATTTTTATAAGCTACAGCTAAAAACACACTAAGTCATGAAAGTTTCTTAATGTACCATTTACTTTTTTTTTAATCTAACGTTAAGTTGATGGCTTGATTTACAGTACAATAAGTGTTTCAAGGTAACAGCAAGGAAAAAACAATGCTGATGCTTTTAGCAATGTAATCTACAGATTACTTCCTGTAAAAAAAGCATTAATAGCCACGGGATTAGTCACACAGAACATGTAAAGCAGCCTAGAGAAATTAAATATTCTACATACTAATCGGGCATACAAGGAGACGTATGGAAAGAAAAAGAGGAAAAAATCTTATCGATTATTTCGCAATGAGAATGAGAATATGATATTGAACCAAATTTAGTTGTATTGAAAAAAAATAGTTTTCGTCCTTCTGTTCACAGATGTTGGTGTCTGCAGATTGTTGAATAATTCATGGGTTTTTCTAATGCTCAAGTACCCAGCCTCTTTTAAAGTACACATCTACAAAGTAATATCGCTGTCGGCAAAGCTAGAATACGCCGTCCGCATAAATATTTGATCGTAGCTGAGTAAGAGGTCCCAGTACTAAAAAAAGATACATGTAGCAAGGAAATGTTAACAGACTCAAGCATAAACGACCAACATAGAGTCGAACCAAGTAATCGGCTCAGAAATTAACAATATTTACCTGTCCCTGTGCTAAATAAATACTTATGGACACAAGTGATTACAGCATTGGTTTACAGTCACATCACGTCGAAACACGTCCTGTTATGTGACCAAAGTTAAGCGATGTCAAGTCTGGTAGGTGCCTAGAAGGGTGACCGTTTTTGAAGACCAGGCGCTCTAAACTTAGATGTGCAGGTGATCTTCGAATTGGTAATCGGAATGCAGAGTTTTAATTCCAGTTGGGTTTCTTCAATTTACTTACGCACAAATGCCCATTTGAAAAGTTATGAATGCACCTCTTCTCTTCAAAATATGAGTTAATAAACAATACTCGTATCCCTAAACCATTATTGTGAAACAATTATTTACAATCTAATATTTTCTAAAACGCTAGACGTAACGTAGCATATGACATACAAGGTAACATACATATGAGAAGAGTTTTAACAGATAGCGAAAAATGCAACACTGATGTCACAGATGCATTGGAATAGCAAAAAAACAAAACAAAAAAACGCGTTTCTAAAACTAAGTATTAAGAAAAAGGAAACTTTCGTTAGAAACAAAGAAAAGTACTGTGATATCAGTTTTTCTAAATTGCAAGAAACACTGGATAATCTTCTCACAGACAGATGAACGGTAGAAAATCTCGTCACAGATTGAGGAAGGTGAAGCAAGAGAAATGTGCTTCTGCTTTTGAATAACCTGGACTGAACATGTAAACAACGACGCAGATTTAGAGAAAATGTAAACAAAAATTTTACTTAACATCAATTGAAAGTTACAACTTCTAGGTCACAGAAAGAGGGCTTGGAAAAACTGATACTCACAGGACAGATCGACAGGGAGGGAAACTATTAATCAATTTTGTGAGCATGAATAAATGGTTGACATTTAGGAGAGATAGTAAAAAAAAACAATATTAAGAGATACATAAGACGTAAAATTGTGGAGAATCACGATCATCTACGTCCAGAAGGGTTACGCTTCATAGAAAATGACGGTAAATGCTGAACAGATAAAGAAAGCAATAAAGATGGCTGGTAAGAATGCTATACATGTAATATGTGAATATGTGTTCTAAACAGAACAAATATATATATATATATATATATATATATATATATATATATTAGCAATCAGAAAGTGAGGGCTGAAATATGTGCGACACAGTGAAAGAAGCAAATTTGGAGAGTTTCACACACAAAACAACAGTAGTCAAGTGAACGCCGAGTTGGTTTTTGTGTGACTAAATGACAGAACAGAAGAAAAATATATTGTAAAGTAACAAAAGTTATTTAGTTAAACAAAAGAAGGGAAGTTGTGGCGAACGATGATCCTGCAAGTGCTGAAACGATAGAGTAAGAAAAGTGAATGAGTTAAATGAACCGCGTTCCGGTTTAAATTATTTTCAAGGGATAAATTTTTAATGTTGTGAGTTCATTTTGATCACATTTGGGCTTGTATTATCAGAATATAAAATAAAGTGGACCTTTCTGAATAGAAAAATTAAGCGTATAATTATCTGGATGCTTCAACTATTCGAGAATAGTTTTTTTTTCGAAAATTAGAGAGAAATAAAAAAATGAGAGAGAAATAGAGAAAATAAGAGAGAGAAAACAGAGAAAATAAAAGAAACACTATCAAAAAGAAAAAAAAAAGAGAATTGCAAAAAAGAAAAAGAAAATAATGAAAAAGAAAAAGAGTACAGTGAAAGAGAATAACGAAAGGGGGGGGGGAAAGGGAAAAGAAAAGAGAAAAAAGAGGAAAAGAGAAGAAAGGGTGAAAAGAGGAAAAAAGATTAATGTGAAGTTTACACATGAGTGTATCATTATCTGGATGCTTAAAACATTTGAGAAAAGATTTGTTAAATGAGAGAGAAAATAAGAGAAAACAGAAAGAAAGAATAATTAACAAAAAAGAACAAATAATAACAAAAGAGACGAAGGAAAAAGACGAAGGAAATAGATAAAAGAAGAAAAAATAAACAAAAATATAAAACAGAAAATAATATACTATCCGCCTATATTTCTGAGATGAGGTATTGTAACTTTTAGATTGTTTGGACTGTTGTTTCTATCTTTATTGCCATATCGACGGTACTTCAGCCGTTGTACGCTCCGACCTTCTTCAGGTGATATATATTGAAATTTCAAACCGAACAAAAGACACGTGGTTTCATGGATAAAAACATTGGTTGAGTAATAAAAAATGATTTGACCCAAAAAGTAGTGAGTTCAATACCAGGCTACAGCAGAGGAAACAAAAACTTGAGATAATAAAGGGAATTAACTGACACTGAGATAAAAAAATAAATAGACATGGCACTTGGAATTAGAACAACCTACCCCAATGGACTAAATAAGAAGTTCGTTTCCAAATTCCATCTAATATCACCTGAAGAAGACCGAAGCGTTAAATAGTCGAAACGTCGTGAATATGGCAGTAAAGATTAGGACAACAGTCCGAACGATATAAACATTGTAAAGTAAAAAATGTTCGGTACGAATAACCAATCACAGGTGAGTAATAACTATCCAAGCTATAACCTTGTAAAAACATGTTTGATAAGTCGATAAATTCTTCCAGTTTTTCTTTTAAGTAAGTTTCACTCTGTGCAAAGTTCAAGTGAAATTTAAAGTAGATGTTTACAGTATGAGATCAACGGTATGGATGTAATTGGAAGAAGTACCAAGTTAAGAATATGAAGATAAATGAATATTGATCCTTGACATTTTTGTGTACGCGGAAGAATCCAGTTAGGTGCCTATCCAACAGAGTAGAGAATATGTTACCTTGTTGAGTCTTCCTTTTTAAAAATGGAATACGATAAGCACGCGAATAATACGAGCTTGTAGATGTATGACAGTAGATCTTAGCAACAAAGGAGTAAAGATTGGAGTACATAATTTAGCATAAAAAATACCAATAAGGAAGTGATATGGTTACGATTTTGAATCTTTGGACTGTTAGGTGGACAATTAAGTCACACTCCACCCGCAAGGCGGTGTAAAACATTTTATTCTCTGTCAAGGCTCAAAAGTGTAGATCGGGTAGTTTCAGACCAGATATAGCAGCTTTTGATTCTTTACTACCTCATTTTACTCTGGGATGACAGTTGTAAAAATAAGCACAAAGAAAGTAGGAATAGAAATGATATCACTTCTCTGCCACTTGCGCGAGAATTTTAGATATGATATTTAAAATCGACAAAACATCCTTATGTCTTACATTGAATATTGCTGCGATATCTAGTATGATGTTTTTGCTATATATCTAAAAGTTCTCGTCTAAATTCACAGAAAGGACTGCAGTGTTATCGGTCTTGTTGCAGCAGCTCTCTTTCAATCATAAATAGGGTTCACAATTCCACTATTATTGAACTTTCTCTGGTTTAGTAAATTTAATGCATTGTTTCTGGAAGTGTTTATAAATTGACAATCATATTGTAATATAATAATCTGGCCCCACCCGAGGAAGGGATGCAAGCGGGGGCGTTTTTTCCGGTCGTTGAAAGGAACGGATGTTTGTTTGACCTTATTTCCGGCAGTAGCGGAAATGGCTACAAGAGGCCAACAGAATAGGTGTCTCTGAGAATTACGTGGGCGTGCGTAGGCGAGGCAAAAAAAAAAAACCGGAAGAAAAAATCCCGGTTTGGAGATTATAAAAAGACTTCGGCGCACGAATTCACCAGACAGTCCGGACAGACCAGACCAGAGTAGCACCGACAGAGATCGGCCGGTGAAGAGAGACACTCCCGTCAACCCTTGGAAGAGCGCTCCCTCAACTCTCTGTATCCTAGTCTACACGGTTCATCGTCATCAATAAAAATATAACTCATATTTTTATATATACCCGTGTTTGTCTGTTTATTGATATACAACAATATATTTATATTGATACTTTTTAGTTACCATAAAAGTTTCCAGCTTTTTTAGGACAATATGATTTGATTACTATACATACTGAAATTTTCTGAAAGAAAAAAATTCTTAACCGAATCAAGCTCTTTCTCTTTTCTAAAACCTTCCTGGTTCATTTTAACTGAAATATATATTAGATATAAAAGAATGGTTCTGGGTTTGATTGGATAAAGTAATCAGAAAACATTATGTTCCTTTTAATTTTTGGAACCACTGACGATCAGTCAGTCATTTAAATGCAATACATAGGCGATCATGTCTCTTTGAAGACATGAGTAACTAGGCATAAGATTATCCAGAAGTAGCTTGCCATCTCTTTCTGTGGTAGACTGGTTACCAGAAAAAAGGCTATAGAACCAATATTTCTTGTTATTCAATTCATATCTGGAGGGAGAAGATTTTGATTAACACCTTCCCAAAGGATATTTGTGAGTAAGTGAATGCAACGAAATTAAGTGAAATTCGAACTTGGCTCAGTGATTCTTCATTTGAAGCCGATATCCCTTTTAAATACACAGGCATAAATTGGTGTAGTAATGATACTATGTGTAAATGTTTGTTTGCTGTATCATATATGTAACAAAATGATTGGTGTACATTATAAATAGTGTAAAATTTGTCATCAGACCTATAATTTCTCGTTTATAAGATATAATTACATTAGAAAAGAGGTTCAATCCCAACACTTTTGTAAAACTACCTTCATTTTTGATGGCAGAGATACACTATTTATATTACTATTTTCCCCCTTCTGAAAACAGGTGCTATGCATTTTAATTTAGTTAATTTTTGTTATTTAGTAAAGTTTTTATGAATCTGTACCACCAATTCGATGAAAAATTGTCTTCATAGGTATTCAATTCATCTGAAGCCATTTTAAATCATTGATTATTATTGACAGGTCAGAAATACTTTTTATAACAATGGTAATCTTCAATTAGCCGTTTTCATAAAGAGAAAGGAATTTAATAACTGAATCAAATTCTTTCCCTTTCTAAAAATTAACTCTGTATTTCAGAATGAAATGTTTGTTCAAACATAAAAGAGTGGTTCTGCGTTTGATTTGATAAAGTTATCAGACCATTTTTGGAACCACTAACAAGATGAGAGCAAAAGATGAAAAGCAGCAGAAAAGTAAACAAGATGATAAGTCTGCAGATTTTTGTATCACATTTCTAAATTGAAGAAAGTGTTAATTTGCTGTTTTCCCCCAATTTTTAATCCTATAGCTCATCCAGTGGGAAGCCCGAGAAAAAAACTGTTGAAATTGTCATCATCAATGTTTTTACTATTAGTCAAACAGTAAAGTGGCATACCTGATACATGCTTGAGTGATCATGTCTCGAAAGAGACATGACTTACTGGACAGAATATTTTCCCGCATTAGGTTGCAATTATTTTCTGCGGTAGACTGTTTGCCATCCAAGGCTATAGAACCCACTCTGTTCTGCTATGCAACCTATAACTGGAAGGAGCAGAGATGGATTATTACCTTTCTAAAAGGGTATTTGCGCGTAATTGAATGCAACTGGAATCGAACTCGTCTATCCGATATCAAATGCACTATAGCACACATTAATCTTTTCTACGTATTCTTCTATTAAGCCCTCTTCTTGATATCTAGACATTATGAATCTAAGCAGAATACCAGGTTGGCAAGTCATTCTAATCATTTTACGGTTGAAATAGGTAGATGTCACCTTAAGTTCTATTCTAATGGTTACTTTTCTCGCACTTCTCGTTTATGGAGCTCTGGCGCTTTATTTCTTCCCTGCTAGCCATAATCTTCAAAATCTAAATAAAACGTCAATCGCATTTACTGTTGTCAAAATCTCTATTCTTGCATTATAATTTCTCCTCATTCTAAAGCCATCTCGTTCTTTTTCACTCTCAATAACAACTTGCGTCTTAGTGGCAATGTCACCTTGATTTAAGTGAAATGATAAAGTGATATAAACACATTCTGTTTGAAAAGAATATTGAAAACGAATGCGCTGATTGATATCCAATCTAGCGTGACTTACTTAATTGGAGAGAATAAATATGGATAAATAGCTGGGTTATATATATATATATATATATATATATATATATATATATGAATGTGTGTGAATATACGTAATAAACGAAAAAGTCATAATAGGATAAAAAAATAAATTTATCATCCAAACAAACGCAAAAGGCAATATCACACAGACATAAGGTCGGTGGATAAACACGATGACAGACATGCGATGTAAACAGCCCATGTTGGCTTGTTAGAACTGGAGAAAAGACTTGCATGGTTTCCTGATAACAAAAAGAAAAAATGTAAGTATGCAGATATTGTGGAGTTTTAAAAAAGAAAAATATAAATGTATATCTGTAATTAGATTTAGATTTTGCTATATGTCTCTGAGAAGTAGTCAACATCGTGAGTAATATATATGGATATAAACAGTATAAGCGCATCAATTAATACTGCATCGTAACTTACCATTTAACTTATCAGTATACATTATAAATTCCGATATCTGTATAATACTGTTAACTGTTATATGATACTGTTCATATGTGCATGAACGCCTTAATCTATTCCCAAAGTATAATATAGATATACAAACACACGATTAATATATATATATATATATATATATATATATATGAAGAAGAGAATTTAAAAAATAGTTTCTACTTCTGCGATATATGCATGACTCTTCAGTAATGAAATGAATTGAGTTCTTTCGGTGACTGGCGTGTGTATACACGGCTTATGTACAAGATGTTAAAATTTACCTTCTACAATCGCTTGTGCCTATGGCTTAGGGGTACTGACTCCGACTAACACCAAGTCGGTCGAGTTTCGATCCCGGCCAGAAGCAAGTGGCCGTATCAAGCTACACTGATGAGCTGTGATACAGGCTTGTATGGGGATGACTAATATGTATGTGCATATGTTATGGCGTTACAGGCAATACTTTTTTTTTACTATAGGCCATGATAAATTTTAAAACGAAAAACACCAGTCGACCAGTTTCTTCTCTCGTCAGAACTGTAAACGGGGAAACTAATTATGAGAAAGAAGTCTGTTGCGGATGACGTGAATTAATGAACAGGGAAAAAATAAAATACTTTTGGCGCCTTAATACGTTTTGGTACCGTCGAAACATATATATATATGTGTGTGTGTATGTATAAGGCGTCTTAAAATATGTAAGTACGTACTGCAGCAGTCTGTCATGCCAAGCATATAAGAGGATTTTGAGATTGAGAAGTATTATTTGCAGCAAGCTGGGGTACCCTCAAACTAGCATCGCGGTTTTAGATATGTCCAAAAAAGAGGATTGGACGAAGGGGCTTCGTAGAATACCTTCTCCGTTCACCAGACTTTTTTACTAGACTTTTTTCATGGTGATGCCTAAAAGATAAAGTCTACGCGTACAAAAGCTGCAGTAGCCGCTAAATTGAAAAGCAGCCATTTAACAAGGATGCACACAAATACCAAACAAATAGTTTCGTAATGTTTGCGATTACAGTGTTTGAAATTCTCAACAGTGACTAGACAAAAATAGACTCCATTATGAAAACAGGGGTTGGAAAACAAAATAATATCTGTAGATTTATTTTAATTATTTTAATAATCACTTGCTTTGCAGTTATTTAAAGTGTTTATACATTTAATGGACAATCTATCTATCTATCTATCTATCTATCTATCTATCTATATATATATATATATATATATATAGGGTTTGGGAACGAATGAAAGATGAGTGTGTACAGTCGATGAAATATCGTGGTGTATTCTGCGTGGTTTGGGGTTGTTGTGCGGGCCCTAGTTCAGGTGACTTGGTTGAAGTAAAGGGCCTATGAAGAAAGAACAGCGCCATTCAGTCTTTTGGAGAAACGCAATTCCATTTGAATTGCTTCTTGTGGGTCTAAATTTCATCCTCCAAACGTCCAAAACATACGTCTAAATTGTGCCAAAATTATTTAAAATTAAATGAATAAGGAACGAAAAAACTATTTGCAACATTGAAAACATTAATTTAAAACAGTTCTCAATACAAAAATACTGCAATGAATATTTATTATAAATTATACTTTAGAACATGTAGAAACTACAATCTACTACAAAATTGTACATTTTGTTTCGACATTAAAAGAACAATGCCTAATCAGGTAGTTAATAATGATATATATAATTCACAGTCGAGTTTTATTTTGATAGGTGAAGACAATTACTATTTTTGAGAAAAATGCACTCTCATTAATCTTTATTTCTACAACCGTTTTAAAAATTAAATATTCAGAATATTTTTCTGATAGTAAATGCAGTTTTAAATATACAAGGACAAGTTTCAATACTGAAAATTACTTAAAAAGATTAAAAACAAAAATGCTAGTCAGGTCATTCCAATCGCCCACTTCTTTTAAGCCCGAAGTGTATATATTTACTGCAACTATAATCCGTGACCAAAGGAACAAAATGAGCAAGAAACATTTATTTTCTTGCAAGGTATATTTTCCTGTCCTATGGATATAAACAATTTTCTGGTGGATATTATACCCTCACTTCAAACCTACAAAAATACTTCAATTTTAAAAATAAAGATACGTAGTAAGAAGTCAAGCTAAAAACAAATAGATGTCCTTCTCTCTTATTATCACTTGTCTAAGAAAAACCCCTTCGTGTTCGAGAACATATTTCAAAATGGTCAATGTTCTGAATGATGATTTTTATGGCACCAATTTGGAACAGCGATGCAAGCTTTTTTCATTTTCATTTTCGAGCTTAGTGGTTAAAAGAAAAGTTAATTGTGGAGCTTAGTGGTTAAAAGAAAAGTTAATTGTGGAGCTTAGTGGTTAAAAGAAAAGTTAATTGTGGAGCTTAGTGGTTAAAAGAAAAGTTAATTGTGGAGCTTAGTGGTTAAAAGAAAAGTTAATTGTGGAGTTAGTGGTTAAAAGAAAAGTTCATTTAGCCACGTCAAGAAGAGTAATAATGGATGATAATGACGAGAAATATCACGTGTAATTTTAGCAAAACTAGGTAAATAATTTATCCATAAATTTACACATTTATAGCAGTATCAGGAGCTCATTTTAGAAAAATATCATAGGATTCTAACGTCCATAGTTTTAACTTATTGCAATGAAGAGGAAAGGTTCTTACAAAAAATTAAATGATCTGACAAAATAATATTAAAAGATGTTTGAAACAAAATAAGGGTTTTCACTGTTCCACAAATGGATATAAGGTTTGCATACATTCAAAAATAGAAGAAAAGTATGTGAAAATATTTGGCTGGAGAGGAGATTGTTAAGAGAAAATATTTTGTACTTGTGTTCTGCTATTTAATATAATTGGCGAGTAATAATACAGTGGAGATTACTTCAATGTTGATAGCAAGAAACTAAAACGAAACACTTCATAGGACTTCAGACATTAATGTTATTTAATATTTGTCTTCATTTAATATATAAAAAAGAATTTCACTACTTTCTTCCCTTCTGAGCTAACCGGTTAATCTCTTTGAAAGTTTCGCTTAGGTCCAAAAACCATTACACATAAGCTTGTGAATTTCTTTCTTTCTTCAGCTCACCGGTTAATTTCTGAGAAATCAAAACCTTCTTCCTTAGTCTTCAGAATTTGAAAAAGTCGTTGATGTGTGTTATTATTTCGCACTCATTACAAATATCTATATTCAACATTCCTTAATACAAACTGATAATAATACGCATTTTCCTTTTTTTTTTTTTTTTTTTTTTTTTTTTTTTTAATCATCTCACCCCAAGCAAGGCATTCCACTGCCACTATTGCGCATGGGGCTACATAGGGGAAGGTAAAGAGAAGGAGTGGATAGACATAGGGAATGTCAGGAGAAAGGTGATAGATGAGTAAGGATAGCGAGGATGAGTGTCGGGCAGATGGGAAGAGTGTTTGATAGAATGGGAGCAGGTTAGTGTGTTAGGAGGTGTCTATTGACCTTACATTTAAACTCCTGGAGATTGTAGCCGTCGGGGAAGCAATCGTTTGGAAGAGAATTCCACAGTCGGGAAGTGCGAGGAAAGAAACTGTTGGAGTAGAAGTTACGGCTGCATTTTATCGATTTCACTGTAAAAGGGTGGGATCTAGTTGCTAATCTAGTATCTCGTGCAAATTCGTATTTAGGGGGCACCAGTGATCTAAGTTCATCGGAGCAGAAGCCGTGAAAGTATTTATAGAAGAGACACAGGGAAGCCACGTCTCGCCGGTGGGAGAGAGACTGCAGGCGGTCTGCCAAGTCGGTATCTATCACATTACAGACCCTCCTCTGAACCTTATCGAGAAGGCCCGAGGAGAACAGCAGGGGCACCCGACCAGATATGGCAGCAGTATTCAATGCACGGGCGGATGGTAGATTTGTAAATGTGCAGGATAGATTTAGACGGAAAAAACTTCCGGGCCCTACACAGAGAACCGACTTTCATAGCAGCGGATTTAGCAATGGATTCGATATAGTCATTCCATTTGAGGTCCGCTGAAAGTGTGAGACCAAGGAGGCGTAGTGTTTTACTCTCTGGGAGGCAAGCCTGGTCCATGCTAATGGGAGGTAGGTGAGATTGTCGATGATGGTTAATTGACAGTAGCTTCGTTTTAGAAGCATTAAAATTTACTAGCCATTTCTTACCCCAGTCCAATATGGATTGGAGGTCTTTTTCAATCTCGGCTTTTTCGTAACTATATATTAATACTGCTGTCTGCTTTTATCTGTGCTTTCATGAGGTCAGAAAAAAATTTCAAAATTCAATTAATAAATGATATTGGCATAATTGTTCAATGTCATCATCTATTATTGTTGTTAATTTCTTGATGTAATCAATTTATAAATTAAACTTTAGTCATGATATATTGATATGGTTTTGTGCTATACGCGATTTGATGCATTTGATGTAGGACTTTGATTATATCTTCCGGTGATAAAGGAAGATTACAATGTAGATAAACCGGACTTGCGGCAATGTTTTTATATTGTAAGATATTTCTCCTGGTTAGATCAGTTTGCTTAAAGATTACAAAAACAAATAAACACTATTAAAAATAGCTTTATTTTTATTTCACTTCTTACGATTTTCATTAGGAACCAATTTTTGAGCTAAACTTCCTCGGTTTGTATGAATTCAACCACGCCTGATGATAACATTTTATTGGCCTTTCCCTAGTTTGTATTCCATCGCAACTTTTTAAAAAAATCTCTAATCAAATGGTGACTTTGCATTGGCTGTCACGCAAAACTGTGATATGGGTCCAAGAAAAAAGTTTATTTATTCAAGAATAAAAGATTAAAAAAAAGTACAACTTAAAAAAGAAAGAAATTGTTATCTCTCTTACTACCTAAAACACCTTCATCGATTTTTTAACTTTTCAAGCTGCAAATGGTGTCTTTCTTCAACGCTTACGCTTATCGCGACAGTCACTGTACCTGGGGGAACCGAAAACAGAGGAAAGACGAAACAAAAACAATTCTACGCAACAAAATAAAATATTGTATCCTGGCCAAAACTTAGGATCCCTATGCACACTAATATTGCCATCTCTTACAACTCTTGTTTACTTTAATGAGGACGAATTTTTTATTTAATCGTTCCCTTAAAATTATTACTGTTGAATTTGTCTTTTCTTTATTAGGTTGTTACGTACTTGCCTTTTTGTTATTCAGAATTCGTGTTGCCAAAAACAATATTTTGTTCAATATTACTCTTATAATTTTTTTTATTATTAGGTTGTTAGTTATATGCGTTCCGTTTTCCATGTTGACGGATAATCTTTCATAGCTATTTTTACTTCCTAGTAAGTCTGGTCATTATGTGAAACTGCTTTCCAACATTAATGAAATTAGAGACCATGTTGAGATGGAATGCCAAGTAGACAAGAATGAGCATGTACAACATCTTCCCTTTGCTCTTAATCAATGTCAAAAAGCTGGTTGAGACAATTGTGCTGTGTACGGAGACGAACTAACTCAAGACAAACTGTCAATGCTAGGCTGTATTTTAAACAAATGAATAGGCCCAAAAAGATATTTAAGCTGAAGAGACCTAAATGGCAATTCAGTGTGATTATTCATAATGGCACTGATCACCACCATGTCACTAATATGACCCAACATGTAGTTAAAGAGCTTCTTTTGGGAGTTCTGCACATCCACCAATTTCTCTTCATTTAGCCCATTCAGACTATTACTTTTTCGGTCGCAAAAATTGGCTGGGATCGGTGCACGAGTTCACCTGCAAATATTGGCCGGATCCGGTGCACGAGTCGACACGCGAACATTGGCCGGGATCAGAATGATTTTTTTACTCTCAGTACCACCGAATAAAGATTTGAACACAAATGATATATATATATATATATATATATATATATATATATATCGTTTTACTGTCATATTGTGGACGCCTTCATTGATAGATTTTGTTCATTCACACTTGTTACAGAATGCGGCACTTTTTTTAGCTGTGTTTTCGATGCTTATCATTTGTATTTATTTTGGACAGCAACAAATGATCTATATCTTTAGCATTATTGTCAATATTGTCCAGAATTACACACTCCTGCCTCTTAAACAAACAGCGAGTTGAAAGAGGACATGAAATATCTAAAGTAATATAATATAATACTAATCTTCTTCTTTATGTATCGTGTCCTTTCAGAACGCAGGTAATCATGGATTTTCACTTGTCCCTATCTCTTGTTGCTCGTAATATCATTCCCGTTGAAATATCATTTAGACATCTCTCTGCCATCCACTAGATCAAACCCATCAAGTAGGTCATGCGCTGTTTTTCCCTGTCTTTCATCCCCTCTATCCATCTCGTTAGCGTCATGTTCTCCAAGCCCTTCTTCCTCATTAAGTGTTACTGAAACCTCAGTTGTTTTTTCAAGATGCCAAATAAGAGTTTCCTTTTTCTTTGCATTCTCTCTAAAATCTTGTCGTTGCTCAAATGTTCGGTCTATGGTATCCTCAGCGTTCTTCTGTAGAAAAACATTTCTACCGCTTCGACTCTCTCTTTCATCCATGAGAAGATCGTCCAGCATTCGCTGCCATATAGCAGGACATATATCACATAAGGAACACGACACAAAGAAGAAGAAGAACAAGAAGAACAAGAAGAATTTGCTAGTTTAGATTTCAGACTATGTAAGTAGAACGGGTCTATGATTGGAACCATAGGCCAAAATTAACAAAAGCAAGATGAACAATTTTGTTATTTGCGGAAATATAGCAGGTTCATCGACAGCTGACATGTGATGAAAAAACTACGGTGAACCCGAACCTATAGCCCAGATATGTTCTCAGTGCTGAGGAACATGAATTTCTAATTTCACTTGAAATTTCTGTATATTAAGTCCTAACAGCCATGTCGCTGTAAGCATGAATGGTTAAACCAATTTTCAGCAGTTGTCAAAATATGGCTTACTGTTAGTTGTTTTCAGAACGCGAAATATTTGTTAAACGAGTACAAAATCAGTACTGTAATAATTCGACAACACAAAGAAATGAAATCAACATGGAAAATAAGACTGAGACAATCTGGATTCAATATCTGTTTATAGCAGGGCTTTCACAAAATATACTGGTCAAAGTAATCAAACGAGGAAACATGGAATTTAAACTATCGCTTGAGAGCAAAGAAAACAAAAAGATTAACGAAAAACGTAATGCGTGGGATTTAAGGATAGAAAGATATTAACATGGATTAAGGAACTGACCAGAGATTAGCGATCTGGTACAAGGGATTAACCAAGAGAGATGGGATAGGCTGTACATAGAGATAAAAAAGAGACGGCATCATTGGACTGTCAGAATAAGCTGACAGACGTTGGATACATGAGACAAGCGTTTGCTAGTAAGAAACAGAGAATAGTATGGTTCAGTCAGTCAGTTAAGTACCATGCGCGATACACGCTTTGGGCGATCATGTCTCGAAAGAGACATGACTGACTGGGCAGAACATTATCCCGCAGTAGGTTGCCATTGCTTTCTGCGGTAGACTGGTTGCCGACCAAGGCTATAGAACCCAATCTGTCCTATTATTTAACCCATAACTGGAAGGAATAGACGGATTAATACCTTTCCCAAGGGTATTTGCGCGTAAGTGAATGCGAGGAATTCAACTGGAATTCGAACTCGGTTCCCCGATTTTTCTCATTCCGAGCCGATATCCACTGCGCCACAACGCACATAGTATGGTTACGGCAGTAAAAAATCATTGAAAAATTCTTTATATTTTGTGAACGAACAGAGGCTGCTCCTGTTCATTCTTTGATGAGGCGTTCTTAGAAATTGCTTAGATCCATCTCTTCCGCTGGAAGATGTCTACTGTTAGATATATAGACAAAAGTTATCTCTTTCCGCGTAAAACCTTTTTGAAAGTGTCGAACCGTTCTCGTATAACTTCCTCCCTTGAGAATAATGGTAACAGCCGACAAATCTATGAAATTTAATTGGCTCTAGTAATTGATAGGATGTGCGTTGTGATGTAATAGACATCGGCTCAGAACGACAAATCGGGGAGCCGAGTTCGATATCCAGTTGAATTCCTTGCATTCACTTACGCACAAATACCCTTGGGTAAGGTATTAATCCGTCTCTTCCCTCTAGTTATGGGTTAACTATTAGGACAGATTGGGTTCTATAGACTTGGCTGGCAACCACTTGACCGTAGAAAGCAATGGTAATCTACTGTTGGATAATCTTCTGGCCAGTTAGCCATGTCTCTTTCGAGACATAATTGCCCAAAATGTGTATCACATATGGCACTTAACTGACTGAATGAATTGATGTATGATATCTTGCACAGAATATATTTGTACTGAAATCTTCTAAATTTATACCATTGTTAACTATTGAAGTAAAACCAATTAAATGGTAAAATTATTATTTTCACACCCCTTTCCGATCTATAGAACTGAAGTAAAAGTTTATCTCTTGTTTCATGATTTAGATTTTCTTGTTTGCAGTTGTTTCTAAGGTCTACTGCAATTCTATATGTCTAACGTCTCAGCTTGAAGATATATTATTTACTAATTATTTTTCCTCCTGTACCGGAGTAGATAGGTTTGCCTATCACACGCTTCCCTATTTTTTTTTTGTTTTTTTTGTTTTTTTTAGCTGGGTTAGAGTTTTGTCTTGTGTTTTCTACTAAGGATTGAGTTTCAAGCTTCTTTTAAAGTCTCTTTTCCTCCCAGCAGACCTTTGCGTCTTATGACTAATAGTGAATTTATTCATATTTGAGGTGACGCTCAGTTTATTTAGTAAGCAGTATATTTATTTATTTATTTTTGTCTACTTTCCTGAATATCCTACAGGATTCAAACCTTCGAACATAGTCGAACAGTTAAAGAAAGGATTTAATAAAAAGAAACGTAATAAAAATCCATTTTTTATCAATTGCTTTCTCTACGTTGGATACAAAACTGAGCAGATGTGACTATTTTGAGAGACAGAAAAATTTGTATTTAAAGGTACTATTCAATTTTACATCGATTCATTCCGTAGCCAAGCGATCCAAAACACGTAAGATCTAATAGGATTCCTTAAGGAGAATGCACGTTCAAATCCTGCTAGAGAGCGCATATTTTTCTCTATTAAGGATTCCCGAATATTCAGGCTGCTAGACGAAAATAAATATACCGTTTATTAAATAAATGCGACACCTAGTCAAATACAAACGTCCACTAAAAATAAAGTTTAAAGTAATAAAAATCTATCAGATTATTCTATATTATAATAATATCCATTTCTGTTCGTCCGTCACAATGCCTTATTAGTGAGAAAAGATATAGGTCAACCTTTCTTTCTTGAAAAATTGTGAGGTGATCGGAGGAGGTTATCTGATATTTGAGACTGCGGTGAAATCTTCAATGTCTTATGAGGAAAGAAA